>VYXH01004212.1:176055-206303 GCA_013397275.1 Burhinus bistriatus
GGGGAAACGACCAAACTTTTTAAAAAGTCACTGTTTCAGTTGCTGCAGATCTGTTTATTTTCTACAATAAAAATTCATATTTTAAACTGTTTTAACTCTATTCTACCCAGGTTAACTCAAAGTTTCTCATAGGGTTTATTTATTTTTTAATAGGAAACCAAACTTTGGGCAACTTGACCTTCAGGTGTATTTTGTTGTTTCCTTCCCAGTAGTCAGAAAACTAGCAAGTGAATTGTTAAGCACAGAGATGCTTTAGGGCCAGATCTTGCACAACTGTAATGGGATGACTACAACTCAAAATCTGCAACTGCTTCCATATTGGCAGATACAGATGGGAATGCTCATAGAGCTGGGACATCCATTAGTATTAAATGAGAATGAAACGGACTGGCCTTGATAGGACCTGAGGACACCCATTTTGAACTGGGCAGTTTCGTCAGAGTTTTGCTCACACTAACTCAATGAGAGTTTTATCATTGAGTGTAACGAGAGCACAGATCAAACAATAGTTACCACATCTAGAAATCTGCCCCCAGACCTGTTTTATTGGAAACAAAGTGGACATTGTGTATGTATAAGAGTATTTATTTCCATTCTGAACCATATTAAGCTGATACCATGAGGTGTTTGGCGTGTTTGAGATCCTGACATAAATTGAAAATAAATTGCAGATTTCAACATTACCAGGGTGTTTCTTGTCATTCTACTTCTGCTCTGCTCTGCTCTGCACTGCCAGTGCTCTTGGCTGCCCTAGGCACCACCATCCAGAGCTGATTCTCGAATGACTGCAAATATCTAAGGTGGGATGACTAATGAAAACACTACCCCTGCCACCCCCGACGCGTACCATTCCCCCCATCACCACCAAAAGTTTATGGGCTGCATCTTCAGCTTCAGAACAAAAAAAAAGTCACCTAAGAAGTCAGAATCTGAATTGGCTTTCTTCTCTTGTGTATACCAAATAGCACGGATTTTTTTTGTAAGCTCAGCAGAAGGCGGTGTTTTGCACCAAGGCAGACTTGGACACCTACACAACCTGACTGTTTTAGCTCAGAGTGGACAGTGTCTTACCTACAGAGTGTCTCGAGACCTGAGCCTTGCTTTGCTGAAGAGCTTTTCAGGAGTGACAGAAAATCGCCAAGTACCAAAATGTCTTCAATATAGTCAGTTTGAGAGTTTCTAATGTGAGAGAAGAATTACAGCTGAGACATAGAAGTATCATAAGAAGGGTTACTCTAAGTGGATGAAGGAGATGCCAGAAATAGTACCATGAAGTCTGTAAAAGTTATCAGACTTCCTGTTAGGATTTTTAATCAGTTATTTGGATAAGCCTCAAAACATATCCACATAATCCATGTTACTTGACCCATGTAGATTTATGCCACAATGACTATAATGCATGATCATTTGATGAGATACTCAAAAGTTAAGTCTCTGGCTCGTCAGACTGATCTCTCTCTTACCAGTCTCACCTGCAATAGCAACTGGCAGAGAAGCAGTCGCAAAACAGAGCTGAAAATACAACAATTATCTTTTCCTATGAATAGTAGATCAGAACTTGATTTGTTTTCTTGTGCAGCTATTCAGCTAAAGGTAAACAATGCATAATTTCTGGAATGCTAATTACAATCTGCTTGATATGTATTGCTACTACATTCCTCAGGCAATTAATTCTATTGTGGCAACAATGGATAGCCTGTCTTCAGGTGCCTGGCTCCAGCAGTTCACATTCCTGTAGTGCTAGGTTCAGTGGTCATTGCTGTGCGGCATCTTCTGAACATTCATTGCAGATGTTTTGTCTTTTTTTTTTTGCTTCTCATGTGGGCACAGTTACATGCTAGAGAAGCTGTGTGCTATTCTTGCTGCTCATTAAAAAAAGGCAGAGATCACGGCACTCATCAGTCCTAGAAAAGCAAGGCTTAGCTTGCAAGTGAGGTCAGCATCATGTTGCAGACACTGGTAAATGTTAATCATTGTTTCTAGACTGTGGCCTCCTGTAATTCTCTGTTTAGGAAAAAGTGTTCCACAGAATCTATGTGGTGTCATTTTTACAGCTGCTGCCATCTTAAGCAAGATAAATCAATCCGTAGATCCGTGCGAGAACTTTTATCGATTTGCATGTGATGGCTGGATATATAATCACCCTATTCCTGAAGACATGTCAAACTATGGTGTTTATCCTTGGCTGCGACACAATGTGGACCTCAAACTGAAGGGTAAGTATGTCAACTTTGAAAGTCTTTGGTTGGCTTGTCACTGTAGCTTGTTAACTGGCTGGTTTTGAAATGACCAAAGACTCCATGCTGCTTTTGGATTATTGGATAACATCCAAAAGCCCAACTTGACGTTCTCCTTTAAGTATATTTTTGTTGTTTTTTCATTGAAAAAAACATTGGGAGATAATGAATTATAACAGAAACAGCATTTGAAAGGAAGAATACAAGTTAAGAATGGAGGGACAAAAGAATAATCCTTATATCAGGGGGCAGGATTTGAACTCTTTTCTCCCTTGCAATAGACAGGCAGCCCAGAGTACAGGAGCACAGCACACACGTTTGAGAATGTCCCAGATCCACACAAACATCAGTCTAGGACAGCACTCTGTCTCTGAGAGTGGCCAATAACAGGAAAAGAATATAATAAGGCAAAACCAGAGTGATGTTTTCCAGTATACTTACCTAGCTCTTGGCAGGAGGCAATTTACAGACTTCTGGGGAGGGAGGTTGTTTGGGTATTGTGCTTCCTTCACGTTGCTGTCAAGCTGCCGTTGAAGTACCTGAGCTATCATCAGTGAAACAGAAGACAGCTTAAGAATGTGTGTCTGGAGGAAAAAATAGCCCTGGGGTGGAAACGTGTAGGAAGAGAGGTATTTTAATCTGCGTGTGACTTGACTTGGTGCTATACTCTGCAGCAAGGCCACCTCATCAGGAAGCTCTGCAGACCAACTGGGGAGAAAGGGTGATGATTATTGTTAGGTAGGAAAACCCTGCCAGATTCTTAAAACCTTCGCTAAAAGCGAGCCATGCCAAAGAAGGGAGATGTGCAAGATTTATCGTTGTTGGTGTGCTTGAGCATTGCACACCTTGAGCACATTATTGACATATTAGTTGACATAAGAGCCTGCTTTGAGCTCACCAAGAACAGAGGTCAGTTTTAGGATGTTGTGCTTAAATATAGCATTTATTTAGATTTTGTACATATGTGCTTGTGTAGGCATCAAAGCCCTTCTCTGCTTGCTTTCTTCAGTCATACCGTATTCAATTTTCGCATCGTTAAGTATTTTAAAAGCTGCGTTCGGTTTCAGAATATGAGTTTGGAGTTTCAGAATATGAGTTTGGAATTTCAGCATAGGATACGATCTGATGACTGCTGTTTTAAGTCTGCTGAAGATGTCACAACCAAAGGGAAAAAATATTGCCAGAGCCTGTTTTAAGTTATGCTTTGCATTCTAATTGTTCTGCTGCCAGAATCGGGCTGTATTAGATAACTGCACATCCTGCGTGAACCACAGCCACAAAGAAGCCAGTCCTAATTGAATATAGAGTAGCAAGCTGTGACTCTCAGCCTTAATTTCCTCTTTTTACAGAGCCTAATCAAGGACATCATGCTAAGCCACATTTTTATATGGTTTTCTTACTGCAGTCCCTTTAGAAGTTGCTAATCCGTAGCTAGGAAAATACAAGACAAAGAAAGAAACATCTAAGTGAGAAGTATTTGCTTAATGGAAACTCCATATCAAAAAAAGGGTGTAATGAAGTGCCTGATAACTACTTTAATAGGAGGCCTGAACTCCTCCTTGGCATGGTACAGGGACAAAGATGTGAAACATTGGGTGGTGTAGAGGAGTTGATTTAATATAACATTTGTCATCTCCTCCTTAACTTCTTAGTTAGGAAACTTCCTAAAATATATTCTGGGTAATTAAAAAAAGAAAAGGAAAAGAAAAAAAAGTGTTGGATGTCAGTGTTGGTAGCTGAAATAACAAGACGTAACTTCAGCCTCTATGTATGTTTGTGTTTTAATTTCAGTTACTTCAACAAATTAGCTTGACAGAGTTATTCATTTCTGGATGACCACAACCTTCCTATCAAAACTTTTAGCGAGATGAAGAACTCTTGCACAGAGAAACATACATATGGCTGACCAGACCTTGGAAGCCAATTTAATCTCTCTTTTCTAAAGAACTCTTAGTGGAACTTTGTACTTCATTGTAAATGTCCCTGTTTGACACCGAGTAGATTAAAAAAGCCCCAGTCTTTAAAGAGCTGATTATTATGCAAGTTCTATGTTCTGAAATATTTATTGTATTAAAGAAAACTATTAATCTTAAAGTGATAACATGGCTTGGCCAGAAAGCCACATTTTTCATATTTGATATTCTTTGATGGTGTGATATAGACGGAAGTATTCAGGCAATATGTTAAAAAATGTTGTTACTTAAAATAAAATATTTGAACATCTAGTCTGTTTTCTGGTCCCTGAATGTTCCTGAGCCTTAGGCAGAAAGGGAGTTTGGGTACTTGTGCAAAGACCCGTGTATGGCCTTGGTTACACAAGGGTATCTTCAGTCTTCTGGAAGCTTCATTTTTTGTGCAGGGGCAATTGCTACAGAAGAAGATCTTCCAGTTGATAATGGCTAGCAAGTGTAAGAATTAGTTTTACCTCACCAAAAAGTGGTAGGTGTAGCTGTATAATGTACTGAACCCTGCATTAAGTACTACCAGGTTTGACAGCAAAGCTTTTCTTCTTTGCCTTTTTCTTTTTTTTTTTGAGGTTGCAGAGACACAAAAGCATACGACTTTGTAGGTGTCAGCTTCAAGAAAAGGTAGAACATTTTCTGTGTTGGTGAAGGTTTTTGGTGCTTTAACAGGGAATTCCAAAGAGAGGAATGTCAATGGGTCAATGGAAAATAGTTGAGAACTACTGGGTGGTAGAATTTTCACCTGCATATCTTTGGGTCATTGAAGGAACAGGACAAATAACGTTCATTTCAGCGTTCTTCTAGATTTGCAAAACTTAATGTGATAGTTAAAAATCCTATTTTTTTGTAAGATTTGGGGTTGTCATGGGGTAGAATTATATATATGTGTATATAAGACTCCCATGGCTTTCTCTAGCTGTCTTAGGATGGATTCAAACTAAAATTATATCATTTCCCCTTTAATTTCTTTTCCATCCTTTTCGATCCTTTGTTTGAGGGTCACTTGGTTTTCTTTTTCTGGTCTCAGAGGAATCCACAAACCACATGTATAACTCACTTTGATCTCCTGGCTACACAAAATGGATAAAATCTTAGCCTAATGAAAGCTGTGGTAGGTCTTTCCTTGGACATCGGCAACAGCAGGATTTCATGCATTGTGGGGGAATGTACAGAAGATAACTGTAGATAGCCAAAGATGTGTCAAAAGCAGAGACTTGTGGTTTTGGTTATGACCCAGATCCAGGTAATCGACATCTAATATTTAGGTTAAATTTTCTTAGTTCCTTATAGAACTGTCCTGCAGAGCACCAAGGTACTTCTACTTCCAGTTAGCCATTCCTGGCTGAACCAGACTGTCCCTGACTTGAAGCCAGCCTTTCATTTGCAGATACACTGCAGGCATGTTAAAAAATGCATTTCGTTGGTTAATAACAACCACTTTTAGTACCAATGGGCCTCTGAGGAAGCTCTTGGAGTCCTTCAAAATAGAAAAAAAAATGGTTTGGCTGTGGCACCTTTTGTATGAACAAAAGCTATCTCAAACTGCAACTGTTTCAGCCTTATGTCAGGTCAAGATTACAATGACTCTGTGAGTTAATAAATGTTTTTCATTTGCCATAAAATTTCCTGCAAAGCTAGTTGCGTTCCTGCTGAATTTTTTCATTTTGACTGGTGACCTTAATTAAGAGTTTAGGAGCACTATTTTCTTACCATTGACATGCAAGTGGCTTTTTGTGGATAATTCAGAACTGGAAGTCTGAGGCAAGTAAATCAGTGCCTGTACCTGGGGTGAATGTTGATCATGAACCAAGCGGTTTCTTTTCCTTTCTCTGAGGCCTGCAGAACAATGATATACAGCTGGTGGTTGTTTTTTTTCTTTTTTTTTTTTTTTTTAAGTGACCATGCAGGAAGCAATAAATTAAAAAAAAAAAACAACCAACAAAACTACGCAAACATTCTTAAATCTTAGCACTGCAAAGGAGCTGATTTAAATTACGTGAATCATTTGTGAACATGTCTTCCAGGCCTCTTAAATTTAATTTATGTCTGTGGAAACCAGTTTACTGATTATGTCTCCATACTGATCCTGGCCCAGTGAGACACCTACTTCAGACTAATTTGCTGCGCTAAGCTTTCTAGCGTGGCTGTTTTGTGAATGCCAGTCAATTTAAAGTGAGGGATTTCCAATGTGGCAAAGAGAAAGAAATGGAGGCCTTTTAGGAGGATATGGTGTGTGGGTTTTTAAAGAACAGGAGACAGACAGCAAACAAAATAACTTGGCAATGTAGGCAATTTTTCCCAAGATAATCTACAATGGTTTTCTTTAGAAAAGAAATTCTTTTTTAAGTAAAACCAGTAAGGTAAAAATATCTCAGTATGGAAATTTACACTATTTGACCATAGGATAGTCCTTTCAGACAAATCCCAGAAGCTGGTGTTGAGCAGCTGCTGGTGGTGTGGAGTAGCTGCTGTCCTGCAGAGGACTCCGTGCCGCTGGGCTCTTTAGGGCTGGTTTCTGTTCTCCCACCCTTCAACAGGTGCTTGGCTGGGACCACTGGGATGGCTTGGATGTGGCCCATGAAATCTGTAATATAGCTGCTGACACTTACCCCTAGGGTTCTGTACTAGCTGACCTGTCTTTTGTGATTTCTTCCGTCAGAGGTAGCTGGTTAAGAGCTGTCCCAAGTAAGAGGGAGAATACCAGCAGTAATTAAAAAACCCCTATACCTCAGATAGTATTTATGTTTTTGCCTCCAATATCTTCTCATTGGATAGCTGCTCCTGGATAACAAGATAGTAGCAAACAGCGACAGCGCTTAATGCTGTTTTGCTTGGTCTTTTCTACTACAAATGGATCTCTTTTCAACAGTGCAGACATCTTTTTTTTTCAGCGGTCCAGATTTTTCCTATAATGGCTTATTCATCTAAACGTAAGAAAAAACATAAGTGGCACAAGTCAGGTAAATCTCTCTGGGCAACAAGTTAATAGCTTTTCGGTAAAATGAAGTACCTGAGTCAAAGGTGGAGAAGCCAGGACTTTTTTCCAGGCTTTGTGGCAGCTTGAAATGAAAGTTGTATTTGTAACGGGTGATTTTGGGAAACCATGAGTACAGAAAGGAGATAATTTTGGTTCCTAAATGAGGTTTTAAGGCAGCACAGTAACTGAGCCACAGGATTCCCACAGCATCTCCCTGGTTGAGAGACCAGAGCAGCATCCTCCTGTGAGCCCTGTGCTGGAATGGGAGTGGGGCTTACAGCACACTGTTGTTCCACACGCGGCACAATATTCCTCCTGGATTTACAGTGAACCTCTGTTTTGGCTGTTGCCTGCAGGAGGATGATACGTTCATAGCTGCAGATTTTGAATTTCAAAATTACTATATGACTGTAATTTGGACTGGTAATTTTGCAGAACGAGGATTCATACCTTGGAAGACATAGCACTCCATGACATCTGATTTCCCATTTTCTGACCAACAAAAAAAATTATGCAAGTACATGTTGAAATTATTAATATAATGAAATAAAGCTTAATGCTGCCATTTAGTACGGAGCTCCACCTATATTGTAACAACGGGGGATCTTGCAATCTTCTGGTTTAAACGAAGTTTAAACTCTTGTGCCTAATATTGTAATGACATGTGTTATCCCTTACAGCATAATACTGGGAGGCTAGAGGGGCAGGGTAAGGTAGGAGGGAATATTGCTCAAAAGATTAAGATTTATTATTGAAATCAGATTTACGAACAAAGGCTGTCACATCCTCATAAGATGATTTTTGGTTTTATTACAGTTTGTATACAGTTATACTAGTTGACTTTTGGAGGAACTCACATGATGTGCTTATCTTTTCATATACAAACTCAGAGAATTTACAAAATGCTGAAACTAAAAACAAACAGCATTGTTATTTAGGAAATGTGCTTTATATTAGGGCACTGAGCAGCATTAGGAAGTATTTATGTAAGCACAGCTGTTTGAATGCCATTTCCATGAGAACTTCCATATTGCCAAAATGGATATTCAAGAAAAGGGTTGGGGAATTTCTCCTCAAGGGAAACCCTAAAATGTCAGTATATTAGTTGGGTTTACTTGTATAAATACAGTATCCTTTCATGAAATTGGTCTTTAGGAACATTTGTTTGATTTACTTGATTTATGTTCCTTGGGAATTAGAACCTATATGAATTGATTAATTACTAAATATTCATTAATTCCTGTGGGCATGCATATTAATTACATCCTCATTAATGCAAAATTAATTCATAATGATTAAACCTTCTATCAGAATGTCAGAGAAATTAATAATGATGGGCTGGTTATTTTCAAGAGTCACTAGTCTAACCACAGTGAGATGAACACTGCCATCAAGAAATAGGCTAATGGACGTTAATTGTATCAAATACAAAACATGCATGCCTGAATTGATTAATGGTGTGTTGATCATCATTAAATGCATTTTAAAAAAAAACAACAAAACCCACAAAATAAAACAAGGGGTGGGAGAGACGCAGTTCATCAAAATAAGGCAGGCCTAGATTAAGTCATCAGCTCCACAAAGACAGTTCTGAGGAATGAGCTCCTGGAGCTGCAGAATACACTGGTAGTTTTTATTTAAAAAAACCAACCAACCAAACAAACAAAAACAAAAAACAAAGAAAAAAAAGGTTAATTGTTTGAAAATATGGAAACACTTATATTTAAGGCATATCTGAGGCTGTGTAAGCCAACACAAGGCCTTCCAAAAGGGATAAATAGCCCCATTCATTGGCATCCTGGATAATTCTGCTTTCCAAAGAGGTGGGAATATACAATATGGCAGGTGGTAGGACAATCCAAGTTGTGTCTAGTACTCTGTATTATTTCATATTCCTATGTGAACAGGGAGTTTGCCTTTATGAAAATTGCTTGTAGTGATTATTTTGAGTCCTTATGTACTCCAGTAAGATGATCCTGGTGACCTGATTATTTACAACGGGGAACTGAGAGAGAAAAAAGGTAAGAAAGTAGTAGAAGGCTGATTAAAGAAGGAACAAAAAATACACAAAAGTGGAAATAATATATGCTTTGCTAAAACTTAAAAGCTACATTATAAGCACCAGAAAAGTGTATTGACTTGCTCTTTTATTTCATTTTAGACTCAAAGGGAAAAGCTTTATTTAGGCAAGGATAGTTTTAAGCATTCGGAGAAAGATTTTTGCAAGCCTTTGATGCTAGTTTGGTTTTCCACATATATATTTAGCAAACAGTAGAGAAATCTGGACCATAATGCATTAGAAATTCAAAACAGGTGTTTATAAAATGCATTTAAATAATTTTTATAGTGCATTAGGCTCTGACTGCTTCCCTTCCAGTCCTCTGAAACTGAGCAATGTTTACAGGCACCAAGAAAAAAAAAAAAAAGAGGAGCCTTAATGTCAGTAAGGTGCTGATATTTTCAAAAATTATTTAACTACAGTGGTGAGAAAATTCTTCATTGTTTATCTTTTTAGTTGCCAGGGAGTGCAAATTACATCTTTAAATAGTGTATTTTCTTATATTGGAATCCTGGAAACACTTTTATTTAAAACCCAATTATTTGCAGCTCACTTCTTGTAAAGAGGACTCCAGACACTGCACATGTCAGACTGTGCACCAGACACCTGAACTAGCAAGAAGCACTGCAGAACAATTAGCAGAACTGGTAGTTTACAAAAATAAATAAATTTAGGTTAGTTCATATTTTAGGGAAGCCTCAAAAACCAAATATTGCTATCAATTGTTAATGGAGGAAATGGGTTGTACTGTACACTAAAGTTGCATAGCAGGATAAATTCTCAGAAGAGCTTGTGTATTAAAGGCATCAAGGAATTTAATCAAACCTTGAAATTATGTATTTGAAGTTGAGTTACACCGATGTCAGAAGAGTAAGTAGGCTTCTGCACCCTCCACTGAGGTTTGCCTCTGTGGTGTTTTCCAGGCAGGCGAGAACTTGTTCTGCTCTTCTCCTGAGGCTTCCAGATGCAAAGCAGCTCTGAAACGAAAGCTGGGCAGCTGCATTAGCGTGGGAGTTTGACCTGTGCTAATAAACCTGCTAAGAGGGATAAAGTTGTACTGAAACATTAAACGTTGTGTACTACAACAGGAGATGTCCATGTCTTTTTCAGAAGAGTGCTCTGAGAGAGAATAAGAGTAATCTTGGGTTTACTACTTGTCTTGTTCCCAAGAAATATGTACAGCTTTGAAATATGTCAGTTAAGTCTGTCACTTGCTTTTAGAACATACATATATATTCTTCACCCTCCCCTCTATATCCCTCTCCAGGTACAGGGGTCAGGCTTTCAAATGAGAATAAGAATATATATATCAGGTTTTCTTTTTTGATGATCTTGTAACCTGGACTGTTTGTGTTGCAGTCTGTTAAACTCCTATCTTCACGCAGCAAGAAGGGGAAGTTACCATTGGTCAAGTGATCACAACAGTCTTGTGTATAATTTTAGATGCTGTGGCCAGTGCTTTTATTTTGAGGTAGAACATTGTGCCCCTCACAGACTTTCCTCCATAAAACTTACCACTGCCAGCTCTCTTTTGCTTAACTTTGGGCTCTGAAAATAAGGAATTGGAAACCAGATACTCTAAATGAACATCAGCTGACCCAAACCATTCTGAAATAATCACTTTTGGAACATGTAAGCTTGCATTACTGTAATTAAGACTGTACATTTTTCTAGCTGTGATTTCCATAACAGCAGCATGGTTGTGAAGTTTTTTTGTGTGCCCTTTGGCATCCAGGCCAAATCATTGCTCTGCTAACTGTACTGAACTTTACTTCTTAAACCCAGTGCACTTGGAGTTTGAAGAAGGGGCAATGCCTTCTGGACACAGTTGGAGTCCTTAGATACCCTTTAGGGGCACAAGTGCAGCTGGCTACTTGGGTTTTAGGGGTGACAGTTGCTTCTCAGGAACTCTTGCCGTAGCTCTTTAGTGTGAAGAAAATATGGGATTAAAGGGTTAGACATTCTTAATGAGGACTAGACTAATCATAATTATCTTATGGCTCAGGGACCTCAGGGAATGACATTCTGCACACAAGTGTTGTGTTTGGTTTGATTGCCAGACTCAAACCGAGGTTTGAGTAGGTTTTTCTCTACTTTTAAGCTGAAATTCCTCACAGGACATCCTTAAAACATCTGCTGCTGGCATCAGAGGATGCCCTGCAAATTTCCAAAATATAACTTGGGTTTTGTTTCTTCACAGAGGTAGCATATAATAGTGCTAAATTGGGAAGAAAACAAAGCTTGTGACTGATAGCTGGAGATGGGTGAACAGCTCTTTTAATTGTTCTTGTCGTCAGTTTAGAAACCTGACCCCTAGAGCTGTATAGCAGCATAGAGGGCAGGGTGAAGAACAGAGTCTTTATTGCTCAAGAATTGAAAGAGAAATCCACCTTCTCTGTCATCGAGTATTTGCAAAGAAACTCCCTTTCCACAAGCAGAGTTTCTGCATTTTGGTCTGAGAAACTGAAGCTCGTAAACATGCAACATGGAGCAAATATCTAGTTGCAAGCTACTGCTGCCCAAACCAAAGGGAGAGCATGCTGTTGATGAGGTTTTGTTAGGGCCTTACTGAGGACATGGCTGATGAGAGAGCATCTTCTGCCTTTGACCCACTGAATGAGTAGGCATGCGTTTCTGGGAAGTTCTTGGGCTGGTTTCTGGATCTGCTGCTGAAAACAATGCATTGCAAATTGCTTTCAGTTGTAGTACTGAGCATCATCTGGACAATGCTGAGCAACTCCCACTGTCACTGACATTAAAGGGACTGTGGGGCATTCACCATCTCCAAAGAATCAAGCTCTTTGAGTGGTTGGATCAAGTTCAGCAAGCTTTATGCTCGTAAAGGAGCACCGTTCCAATCAGTAGGATTCTGACATGAGTTAGATAAGGAGGAATTAATCCTCTGTGGCTCACTTTCTTTATCTGCAACAATGGATAATGGCTGTATCTCCTTGGTCCCACATGTCTAAGAGTGCTTTGAAATCCTTATCCTAAATTTATAGAGTGCAATGCCAGGAGTAACCATTAGATTACTTCCTATGACCTTTCTTGTATCACAGACAATTACATTACCTATGTAATGCAGCTCAGTAGCTTGTACTGGGATAAAACATAATTCACATTGGGCTAAAGCTTATCTTCCAAACAAGCATCAAGTCTTGAAGAGGTTAAGAGGTAGAGAAGCCACTATCTCCTCTGGTTGCTTGGCTCCAGTGGTTAATCACTGTCACTGCTGAATTTGTCTTAATCTTCTAACTGTTGGCTTTCTTTCTGCCTTTTTTCAATAGACTAAAGACCACTTTGGCACCAAGCATTTTCTGATAGTGAAGAACTTTCATACTGTAATCCCGTCATCCTTCCACCATCTCTTGTGAGACAAATCATGCTCCCTTACTGCGTGGCTTTTTTCCGCCCCTTCTATTTCTCAAGCCACTCCATCCAAAGAAAACTCCAAATGTTTGTGATGTTTTTCTGCACTCTGTCCAGCTGTCCAACACTGGTTTTAAAATATGGACAGCCGAAAGGCAGGCAGTGCTCCAGTCCGCCTCACCAGCCTGTATACAACAATAAGATCATCTCGCCACTTTGATACTTCCCTGTTTTTGCAGTCCAAGACCGCTGTTTGCTTTAGCATTGCCCTGGGAGTTCATACTGAATTAGTTGTCTGCTTCTAGCTTTTCACTCCTCCAGGGTTACAACTTTCCAGGAAATGGGATGTCCCCTTGGGGCTCTTGTATAGTTTTTTTTTTGTTGTTTAAAGTCCGAGCATTTTCCCACTGGGATATTTGCATGTGCAGTTGTTTTTCCTCATGATGCAAAGCATTGTAATATCTTTCAGATCATCATCATATCAGATACATGCAAACACTTCAGTCTGCATTTTCTACATACAGCAAATGTTTGTGAAAGGATAAGGACAAAAATGAATGGGGAAAAACATGCTACTGTCTTTACTAGCACAATGTATTCTCCACATCTAGGGTTGGAAAGTGCAGAGAAAACTTACATTTTTCTCTCTAGAATAAGAAATAAGCTTAGCGCATCACCCAGTCTCTCTCAGGAATGCAACTCAACTGTATATGTAGAAAACTGTCTGATAGCATAGAGAATATATACAATCTGCAGATCAGGACACTGATAAATTGAATCACTATTCCTAATCTGAATTAATGATATGCATTTTTCTTTTCCCTGCAAATCTGGCTGTACAATCCCTTTTTCATGCATGCCAAGTCAGAAGAGGGAAAGGTACAGGATTTCTCAGTGCCAGAAATAAAATACAGCGGTTGAAAACCAAAGCAAAGCTGTAAGAGTAGGCTGGAAAATCAACCAGGGCTAGAAATGGAAAGTAAGATTAAAGGTAACCCTTAGCCACAAGACTATCCTTAGCAGCTTCAGAATAGTATGCAGTTAAATAAACACACACACACTAGCACAGCTCACTTTGTAAAGTGCCTTGCTCTCACTTTTAACAGCAGATGATTGCTATTTACTGTAGGGTAGTGAACCACAGGAAGCTGGCCTTTTTTAGCCCTCTTGCCCTGGAAAAGCACCATTTGAAGGCAACTCAATATAAACCTCCTTCCTTTCCGTACCAACCCCAGCTCCCTGCCCCTCCCCAGCTGTGGCTGTTTTTCCTTGACTGTCTGTCTGAGCGTCTACAATTCAGAAAACTGAGGATCATTCCCAGCTGTGGCATGTTTTTTGTTGGCGATGCTGAGTCTTTGTGTTTTGCACAGGAGCCAGGGCGAGCAGTGATGCAAACCTGCCTGACCTGGGCTGCCAGAGGTACAAGAACTTTGATTTGCAATGGGAACCTCCCTGCCCTCAGCCCCTTGGTAGAAGAAAATGAATGATGAAGCAATTTGCAACCTCAGAAAGTTTAGGATATCACAAACACCTTTAGCCAGTTTCTGACTCTGCAAAAGGTAGTTGCTTGATGAGATGATTTATGTTATTTCGGCGCTGCAGAGCAGAATTACCAATAGGTTTTGACACTTGCCATAACTAAGTTTTATGTGAAGAGAAATACAAATCTTGCATGTGGGTGTCCTGTGCATACAGAAATGTGGACAATGAGGTGCTGAGATCAGTAGCGCAGATCAAGATCCCTTTTATCCCAAAGAGAATGACTTTGGAATTAATTTGAAAATGAAGGAAGTAGAAGACATGTCTGAAGAAGAGCTGCTTTGCTATAACAGCCATTCAAATGTGTGCTTTATATTTGGCTGGGGAAACATGTTCACAGACTTTATATTCAAGGTGGCTTAAGCTATGTTGGTTCACTTTGCTTGTCCTGGTGATTTTTGGCTATGATATTCTGCTTTGCATTTGTGGCAGGCTAGTGTTATAAGTCAGTAGTAGCAATAAGTTGTTAAATTGTGGTTGCTGTTAATAATAATCCTGTGCTTTTTCAGAGGGTTGTAAATCAGCTTAGATTGCGGGTTTTTTTAATCTCTTCAGATAGATTGCTATTCCATCTCTAGCACTGTAACATCTAACTGGGAGCTAAGAAATAAACGATCATTTCAAGGTTTGGTTTTTTTTTAATACCATTGGAGTGCTATGTGTTTCCTAGTCTGGTCAAAGCCATTTGTTCCTAAAAATTCTTATTTAAAGATGAAGCTAAAAGATGCTGATTGAAGCTGGATATAATTTCTTTCACAATCGGTGAATCTGGTGAAGGATATACTTTTTGGTGTATTGAAAGTGTCTAAAGATTCTAGTTGAATTTACTTAACGTTTGGAGTCCTAAAATGGAAGATTACTTTAGGGAGTTGGAGGTTTTCATTTTGAAACAAGAAAACTGAGTTAAAAAGAAAAAAAAAGAAAAAAGCTGTAAGAAGAACAAATTCAATGTCCTCCTTAGCACTGAGTGAGCTGCCTTAGTCAAAACACTGGTAACCCTCATCTCCCTAACTTGGCCACAGTTTTTAATTCCAGCCACTGGACTTTAGAAAAAATTATTAGACTGAACTTCTCAGTGGATTTGCATGAATACACACAATTGTCTGGTGAGAGCAGGTGTTTGGAACATCAGAGTAGGGAACTCAACAGAAGGTCTGTAGGTATCTCATCAGGCTGAACATTAACTGATCTGGAGTGGTCTTTCTCTTCCTGTCCCTTGGAAGACATCATATGTTTTGCTTTCGTTCTGGTGTCCAAACAGAAAATATCTGAAGTCATTAAAATTTTTCGGGATGGAAAGACAGTCCTCCCAGCCAGCTATAATTAAGTTGCATTTCGACAGAGGGGCTGGTTTTGCTTTGTGTCGGTCACTCGCTGGCATTTGCCTCAGTGCAGATGAGAGCCTGAAAGGCCACGTCGCATGTCAAGAGATGGAGAAATTCAGAGAGTGCCCCTCTGCTGGTGAGAGCGCAAGATAGACCTGAGGCAGATCTGTTCAACTTGCAGAGGTCCTCGGAGAGCGGAGACTCTGAGCTGCAGCCCTTCAAAACGCCGCGCTGCAGAGCTGAGCGTGCACCGACCCACACAATTAGCTATGCTCGGGGCAGGAGGGGGGCTGTGGCAGCCTGCTGCTACAGGCAGGATACTCGCAGTACCTGACACTGCTAATTTAAAGATATCTTGATGTGTCTCCATTGATTTCAATCGTAGTTCCACGGATACAGCAACCTGTAGATAGACTAATTGATTACCCATGTTTTAATTAGTATGCATTGCTTCTTGCCTTTTCTTGCTTTTCTTCTTTAGGAAGAATTTAAATATTCAAAGACATGTAAAATCCATACGTATTTCTCAGTAAAATATGAAGTGAATTTCTAAACCTTGTATTTGGATTTTATACTACCTAGTGCAGAAATCGAGTGGATGTGACCAGTGCTCCAGGTCTGAGCTTCTGAATCTTTCCGAAAGCTTGAGGCTAAGGCTGAGGAACCTCTATAACCTAAAGAGCACTAATGGATCACATCCCCTATTTCAGTGTCCACAGGATTCAACCATCTTATTAAGGCTTTCATGTTTGATCACTGGATTTTACATCATCAGAATGAAGTATTTTCATGATAAAATGAAGAATTCTGAGCAAATCGGCAGCATCTACCCCAATCATTCTTTGCAACAGTGCAGGGAATGTTACAGCTTCATTCGGTCACATAATGAGATGACTTGATGGGAAAACACCAGGTCTCATTTTAATAGGAATTTATGCAGGTGTATTCCTAGAGTTGATTTTATTTTATTGGCTCTCATCCTCTGTATCTCTCCTGAGCTTTAGCTGGGCTTTAGCCATTGAATTTTATTAGCTTCAAAATTTCATGGCTGTGCAGCTCACTGGCAAGGAACAGAAGTTATTGCAATGGCTTCAATAGGAGTGTGTTTTTTCATCCTTATTTTTATGGAGGTTTCATTTGTAGTTACTTTTAAAATGCCATTCTTAAAACACGACTAGGTCTGATTATTCTGCTAAGAACCGTGCACGCTGAAGATATGTGTCAATGACCAGCTTTATATGGTATTTAACAAGCTGAGAAATATTACCAATTTGAGGATTTGAAACCAAAGCTACTGGGAATCCTGTACAGCAGTATTTTTAGGGAAAATCTTATCCATAACTAAAAGTGAATGATGTCATTACATCTCTCAAGGATCCAAGCAAACGAGTTGGGATTTTTTTGTTGTTTTGGTTTTTGGGGTTTTTTTTGTTTGTTTTTTAAGGAGAATAGCAATCGGAGGGAGAGAACAAGTGGCATTTGCTCATCACTAGGATATTCTTTGACTAATAAACACTTAGAGGTCAGCAGTATGGTCCCGAGTGCTCACGTGACCACAGGTGGGCAATATCTGAGAGGGTGCAGCATGGCAGGTTCTTCAAGGTACTGGGGAAATCCTAGGAAATAAGTGTCTTCAAATCCTACCTCCAGCAGTGAGCTCCTAATACTGAGTGGAACACCCCAAACCCAGACTGTTCTCAGCTACAGAATATAGTGGTACCACCCAGATGGACTTTTGCCTCCTGTGAGAGGACTCTGGTGAGCTGCTGGAAAGGGCTGGGGCTGGAGAGCGAGCAGCAGCCACCCCTTCTCAGGAGGGTGCTGCTCTTGGAGGGCAGCAGCACCACCTCTTCAGTACTCCGCATCACCCCAGCCAGTACTGGCAGAGAAGAAGAACGTTGCATTGACAGCTGATAAAGCTCTGTGTGGAAGGGGTTTGATTTTGCCATGGCTGGTGTTATGAAGTCCCAGTGGCCCTTTGCTTTGGCAGGCCACTGGGACCCTTGCATTGCGCTTTATTGCCCATTTTGTGTGGGGCATGCTTCTTAGCTCAGGCACAGCACCACTCAGAGCCAGTCTGCACTGTGCCTTCGCTCGTTTGAAACCCAGAGCCCTGGGGAGTATGGTATAGAGAAAGCAGTCTTGAATTTTTCAAGGCTTTTTAGCTCTGGCTGAGCATACAACAGGAGGAACTTGGGATGGTTCCAGCAAAGCCACTCTCTCCGGTGATCCCAGTAACAACAAGGTAATGCTGTGCGGGAGCTGTTTGGATCTTACAGAACCAGGTGAGGTCCGACAGGGTTTGCTAGCCCTGTTTCTGTGCCGTGCTTGAGTACTGCCCGGCTTCTCTTGGCCACAGAAGTGCTCGTGCTGTGCTTGCTGCACCTGAGCTGATAGATCCTGCTGAAGCTGCCTCTGCATTTAGCCATAGTATGCATATCTGCAGCTACATCATGGCTGATTTACAACTTGCATAAAATGGCTCGAGGCAGCTGAGATTCAGATGCACTTTTCATGCTATTTCGCTTCCATAACATAATGTGAGGAATGCAAGGAATGTAGAGAGATGACAGTTCAGAAAAGCTAGTTTGGCTTTCAGGCACCAAGGAGGTGCCCTCACACCTATAGTGTGACGGAGCGATATAGTGCAGCTTTTCAAATAGAAGTTGGAGGACACTTGGCTTTCTGTGTCATTTACAAGTCTGAGGTTGTGTGCGTTTGACAGAAAATGGGGCAGTTCTCTGCTGCTTTCTTTCAGCAGCAGCAGAGCTGGTAAAAGTGAACACCAGTGGTCTTGCTCCTGGGATCCTGTCACCTTCTCTGTTAGATCCCAATTTCATAATGTACCGGCACCAGAGGCTGAGCCACTTGAAAGAATTCCTGACTCCCTGCACTGTGGGCTGGTTCCCACCCTCACCCCACGATTCTCTGTCCCCTCAGTTTGCTGAGGGTGGCTCTTTGTGAGGACAAATAGTAAGCAGTATCTGCCAACTGGTTTTAAATCAGTCCTCTTAAAAATAAATAATTAAAAATCCTTCTCTGTTGGGGATTGAAAAAAGTGCAATTATGTCTGCATTACTGCTTAAGAAAATACACGTGGAACCTCATCCTTAATTAAACAAATGCTATGATTAAAGCAAATGCTGAGACAGGCAAGCAGACAGCTCCTACATTTTCCAATGTAACGAAAAAAAATTATCATTTTTTTTTCAGCATTGCTTGAGAAACCCATCAGCAAAAGACGAGACAATGAAGCTGTACAGAAGGCCAAGATCCTTTATGCATCCTGCATGAATGAGAGTAAGTGGCCTGATTTGAGAGCGACACACATGCATTACCTGTGTTTATAAAGGCAGGCTTTTTTGCCCTCTACTGAGCTCTGTGAAGCTTTGTGCAGCAGCACAGATTTCGCTGATTTGGTTTCAACTGAATGCAGAGCGTCTTCTACACCTTTCTGAAGCTGTCTGTTGAGACTGAGGTACATCAAGGCACAAGAATTCTGTTTTACAGAGACCTCTGCTTGTCAAGGAACCGTGAAGGGATATTTATCTGTGCAAAAGGATGCCAAAACTCTGCCCTGAGGATGTGGGGGTAGTGCCTGGTAAATCAGAGGAGCCCTCTGATGAAATTCTCATACGGACCCTTTCAAGATCCTGTTGCTCAGCACCTTCTACGTTTCTCTAAATCCATTTAATCAAAACACAGGGCTGGGTATAGACAGCTCTGGACTCTTTATCTTCAAGTGATCTGCGCGTCAAGCAAGTTTGGATAGGGAGCCCTATAACCACATTTGCAGAGATTTTTTCCTGAGCTTGTAAATGTTGCTGTAAGGTGATGTACGCTAGGTTGGGACACATCACTACCTTTATGTAGCTGCATGGTTGAAAGATGAGTTGGGAGGGAGTGGACTTTGTCCTTCAAAGTGTCCTTTGTCCTTCTGACTCTTTCAGACTTTATTTCCTGTGCAGTTTTCTTCCAGCACACCCTGAGACTGACTGTCAGCAATTGAGACAGCCTGCCCTGCAGCCTCAGTGCCGAGACACTGACCCCTCTCGCTTTGATTATGTACAATAACCCCCTCTCAGAAACTGAGGTTTCTATGCTAGTTCCTAAGGGAGGAATGTTTTTTTTAATTGACTTAATTCCAGCCCTTGTCTTTTTTGAAAGGCACCGATTTGCCTCTCTTATTCTTGTTGCAGATAAACTGGGTTGGAGTCCAGCATGCTTCTGTGCTCACAGGCAGAGCTGAGGCTTTGGCTTTCAGCTATTGTGTTTTGTCTTGCCTAGAAATCAATCAACGCCGATAAATCTTTGTGTCTCGTGTGGCTGCTGGTGGATTTGAATTGTCTGGAATGTAATTGTTGTCACACTTTGACATTTCAGATAAAATTGAAAAAGCCGACGTGAAACCCCTGTTAAGTATACTGAGGCATTCACCCTTCCGCTGGCCTGTGCTGGAATCCAACATTGGACCTGAAGGGCTGTGGTCAGAAAGGAGGTTTAGTTTAGTCCAAGCCTTGGCAACTCTTCGTGGTCAATACAGTAACTCTGTCTTCATCCGTTTATATGTGGCTGCTGATGACAAAATCTCCAATCGGTATATCCTGAAGGTACAATATAGCATATCTAATAGGTTACTTTGCATGGTATTTTGTGGTCTCATTTTTTTTTAAAAACCTTTACATGCTAAATGTTTATACTTGAATATTGTTGCTGTTATCTACTGACTTACAGATGTACATAGGTGCCAATTTTGGGGAATGTAGAAGACACTAGGAATTGCATGCTATTGAAAACTGTTTCTGTACAGGGTATTTTCTCCTTTCAAATGGCAAAAAAAAGGTAAAATATGTTCCCAGTGGACCAGTGTCCAGGCTCTCTGTGCGTGAAACTGAGAGAGGGGGATACCTAGTCCTGAGGGTGATGCTTGTGACTCATCAGTTGCATGAAGAATGTTTTTGTCCGTGAAGATGAATGGTGCATCAGTAGCAGATATTTTGAACTTGAGCTATTTTTCTTGAGATGGAAACACATTATCTTGTGCTTGTACAGCACCTTACAGCACAGATGTATCCCAAACACTTCTAAAACTGAAATACAGAATTCACCTTTTTACTGAAATGCTATTGCTTTTGGACCAAAGCCTTACCAGTTTGTTAATAGTGCACGGCATTACACAATGGTTTAGGTTAGTGAGAGAAAGACCCAAGAAATGTTGCCTCACTGTAGTCTGACAAAACTCCAGAGAGAATTGTATTACTGTGAGATGTCACCACGGCAAGACTGGGTGCCTGGGCCAAATGCATTGTTGTTTCAGAAGTAGAGATGAGTAGCCAGAATAACCAGCCCTCCACTGCTACAAGAAAATAGTCTATGAAGGCAAGAGAGAAGGGACAAAGAAGAAAGTTATGATGACATTCATCACAGCAAAATAGGATCTATGATCCTTACGTTGCTAGCATCTTGGCTAGCTGTAGGAATGTAGCCAAGAATACATTGTGTTTGAGGATCAAACAACAGTTAACTGGAGTGGATGTCGATTCTGAATCAGTTCTTTAAAATGTCTTTTGACTGAGGCATTCAACTGGTATAAAATTGAAGAGTAACTTTTCCTCATCTCTAGGACATTTTCCTGAACAGTCAAGTCAACAGTAGATCAACAGTTCGCTGTATTAAAGATGTCATTCTGCTAAGATGCTGTTCAGATCCTGTCAGGATTACTTTGGCTGAAGATTTGTTTAAAAGAACTGAAACAGTAGAATCAGAAGAGGTATTTAGGTATCTCCTGTCATAACATTTCAGTCCAGGTCACCTGTCAATGAAGGACTGGGCAGTTATATATGTATCCTTATTGCTGGTTTCTTGGAAAGGAATTGTACCTAGCAGTATCTTCACTCAGTATGCTTAGGGGTACCTAAGAATTAGGTATCTAAGTAACTGAAGCACTACATGCTATGAATAACATATTTTTCCGTAGGGTATTCTGTTGTTGTTAATTTGATTAAGAACTTGATCTGCAGAATGCATTAGCCAGTATTCTACTTTGTCCGTGTTTTAACAAATTCCCAGGGGAGCAGATGAACCAAGGAGTATTTCAGTCTGCTTGTGCAAACAGCTCTATTGCAAAATTCTCTTTGTTCAGCATTGCAAAATCATGAATGGATCAGAAAAAAGTAGAAACTCCAAATAAAACTTTGTTTGGTGTTCAACATGATCTTTTTTTCTTGAGGGCTGAAGAAGTTGGTTAACTTTTTTGTTTATTTCTCATATTTGTGCTTTCTTGGTTTCAACGGTTTGTCAAATCTAACTCTTAAGCCAGGAAAATTTGGATGAGCATTTCTTGCAACAGTCACATAACTGAAATAGACCAAATCATCTGAAGTTAACTATTACCAGGACACATATATGCACAGCATAAGAGTATATTCTTTTTGATTCAATATGTTGAAAAAAGAGGGTGATACTCTTTTTCAAAGAATGAGAGTTGCACTGAGCATCACAGCTGCTCTCCTTTCAGTGGATGATTTGTTTTATTTGTTTATGATATATTTTAAAGGTTGAGAACATCAGCCAGTAGAGGAAAAGATGATATTTATTCCTTCATTTTAGATTCTAAGTTGTATTTATTTAGGTCATGTTTATAAATGTAGAAAATGTGAAATATAAATGGTGTAGGATTTAGATTAAAAAAGACTTATGTGAAATTGTATGAATAAATACAATCTCTCTTCACCAGACTTATCTTCTAAAAACAAATACAGCATCAAAATAATAATTTTAGAACATCAAAACTGTTGTTTCTGCTCTGATCTGTATCTTATTCAGAGTTTGGAAGCTGGTTGAATTATCTTTTCAGCTTTGGCTTCCGTACCTTAACCTGACCTTATCACATTGAAATGTTCTGGGATATCTCAGTTTCCAGTAGTAATTTTAAGATACATCCTGCGCTGTGAGTTTTGCCTGGTTAGGAACTTGAAATAGCATGCAAATACTCTCATGTAGTCATTTAACTCAAAAGACTAAGTGCAGATCTCAATGAACTTCGAGGATTGATTTAGAAATTACCTTGAGGCCCTTATTCCAATATTAGGGTGACTGTAGACCAACAAATTTGATCCATGTTTAGATCAAAAAGATAAGTGAAAGTTAAAGATCCACCTGGACCTATCAGACATCTTTAGCTAATGTACTGGAGGCATAACAATTTCCTGTGCATTTAAGCAATCATTTCTGTGACTGGTATCCAGCTGTTTCAGTACATCCGTTCAAAAAGCCAAATACAGTACTCGGTGCTGTTCTAGGGTGAAGCTCAAAAGTGAAACCTCAGTTTCAGTCAAGGAAGGCTAACCATACTTTCCAGATACACAGCAGCTACCGTGTCCCATCACCTAATGGGCATTTGGGACTAGACTAATGTTTGTCTCAGGCTGACCCTTGTGCCTCAGGAATATGTATAAGATGAATGGTCGTCAGCACCAACTGTCTGATCCTGTAAACCCAGTCTTATTGCATTACCTACTCGCTAATGGAGCCATAAACACATAAATCATGTAGGTGATTCTTTTCTGTAGCAGGTGGCTTAGATATTGCAGGGGGCATCTGAGGCTCCCCAGATCATAGTAATGTGGTTTAGGTAATGTCTATCAGCACAGTGTAGCATTTTTCTGTTGTTTTGAAACCCTGTGGAACTCAGGCTGGTGCAGTGTATTATGTATTAGATATTTACACACATCTACCATAATTACCAGAAAATGATGAACTCTTCCAAGGTTGCTTATAGGGCTAACTTTGAATTGTTATGAATTTACCTTTTAAATGCTGGTTCTTGTTATTTTTAACAGCTTGACCAAGCAAGCCTTTCTCTTGCATCTCGAGAGGATTACCTAGAAAACACCACAGAAGCCAAATCTGTAAGTATTATTAACTAGAAATCACAGTGACCATTTTTACCCCCCATTTTTTTTTCATTGTTGCTTTTGTTTTGTTGAGCTCCAAACTGAGAAAGGGTTGTGGTTTGTTTGGATTTGGATTTTTCAGGATATCTTCTATCAGAAAACATCACCACTACAAGAACCACTACCACAAACACTCTTGCAAAGTTTCTCAGATGAAGATTTTTGTAAGATTTGGGGTCCCCCCTGCTTTTCTTTCCCCTTGGAAGGGGCCTCTGAAGTTCATCTTGTCCAACCCCTCTGCTAAGTAGGGCTGACCTCTGGAGTATACTACTAGTGACTGGCCTCCAACTGGACTTTGTGCTACTGATCACAACCCTCTGGATGTGGTCACTCAGCTCATTTTCAATCCACCTCACTGTGCACTGCTCTGACCCATGTGTTTTTCAACTTGGTGAACAACCACGACTGCTCTTCCCTCATCCACCAAGATATTAATATAATCGTAGAAGGTTATCAGGCTGATTAAGTATAATTTCTCCTTCATAAATCCATGCTCACTGCTCCTGATCACCTTGTCCTTCATGTGTTTGGAAATAGTTTCTGGGAGGATTTTCTCCATCACCTTCCCAGGGATTGATATGAGGCTGACGAGCTTGTAGTTCCCTAGATCTTCCTTCTTGCATTCCTTGAAGATAGGGCTGATACTTGGTCTGTTCTAGCCTTTAGGAACCTCTCCCAATAGCTGTGACCTTCCCAATATTATCCTGAGTGGACTTGCAATGGTATCAACCAGCTCCCTCAGCACTCATGAGCATAACCTATCAGACCCTCGGATTTACTTATGTCCACTTTGCTCCCTAATCTGGTCCTCTTCCACTAAGGATAGGCCCTCCTTGCTCCAGACTTCCTCTTTGGTCTCTGGGGCCTAGGATTCCTGAAGGCCAGTCTTACCAGTAAAGATTGGAGCAAAGTTGGCATTGAGTGTCTTGGCCTTTTCAGTGGCATTTGTCACCCTCCTCCATTTAACAGCAGATCTATGTTCTCCCTAGTCTTCCTTTTGCTGCTGTGTATTTGTAGAGTCTTTTCTCTTTGGTCTTCACATCCCTTGCCAGATTCAACTTCAGGTTGGCCTTGGCTTTCCTAACCATATCCCTGCAAGATTTGTCAGCAACTCTATACTCCTGAGTCACCTGTCTGTGCTTCTACATCTTACACACTTCTTTCTTATGTTTGAGTTTACTTAGGAGTTCCTTGTACACCCATGCAGGCCTCCAACCACATTTGCTTGATTTCCTATTTGTTAGGATGGACCTTTCTTGAGCTTGGAGGAGCTCAGGTAGAGTTTCATGCATTCACACTGGTCTCTCGCATAAAGGACAACTCCCCATCCTCACCTTCCCAGCCTGTCCTTCCTAAAAATCCTGTATCCAATCCTTCCAGCCCTGCAATTGTACAAGTTATCCCACTATGTTTCTGTGATCCCAGTGAGGTCGTAGCCCTGTAACTCCACAGACTTATATCTCCTTCTGTTTCTTTCCCATGCTATGTGCATTACTGTAAAGGTATTTCCAAGGGACACCCAGTCTTGCTGATTCTTCAGTACAGCCTTGAGAGCTTTCCTTATAAGGCTGTCCTACATACCTACTTTCAAAGGGGTTCAATTTCAGCTCTGTTCTGTTGTTTGTTATTTGCCCTCTTTTCCCATCACCCTGGGCCTATGGCTTGCTTACCCTATTCACACCTGCCTTAGTTGTTTCTTGAGGAATACTCCCTCCCCCATTGTTTACAGTTTAAAGTTCTCCTAACCACATTGACCAGCCTGTTTGAAAAGATACGTGGATCTCTTCCAAGCAACTGTGAATTTTCAAAGAGGGTCCCATGATCATAGAAACCAAATCTCTGCTGCTGATGCCAGCTGTGCAACTAGATGTTAACCCACAAGACCTGTCGTGTCCTCCTCAGGTCCTTGCCCCTCACCAGTAGGATCAAGGAGAACACCACCTGGGCCCCATGCCTTGACCTCTGTCTCCATAGCCCTGTAGTCATGCTTGATACTTCCCAGGTCACCCCTGGCAATAGCATTGGTGCCTACCAGGAAGACCAGTAGGGAATTGTAGTCAGGGGGCTGGATAAGCCTCTTCACAACATCCTGAATGTGAGACTCCCAGCAAACAGCAAACCTCCCTAGTAGATGACAAATCACGTTGGCAGATGGGAGCCTCCATCCCCTGCAACAATGAGTCTCTTACCACTGTTGCTTGCTTTTTCTTTCTAATGGTCCTAAGGGGCTCAGGCTCAACCACAGTGCTCCAATTGATAGCGCTTCTGGGTCCTCATCAGCTACAAGAGCAGCCTTCATTGTGATGGGAATTTCCACTTTCCAGCTTCACGGGCACAGGCTCCTCCTGCTTTTGAAGGTCCAGCCTTTTGGAGCTGCAGGGTCTCAGAGGAGGTCTGGTTGATCTTTCTCATCTCCTCTGAGGCTGTGTGATCTGCTGACCTCTCACAGCTCTTTACTTATGCATCCTTCCTTATGAAGCACTGGCTGGGTCCAAGAGTCTGACAACAAAGATACAGTTACACCAGCGGTGCCTGGTGAACATGTCCTGTGGCGTGTGACCACCATATCTAAGGAGGGGTATGCCAGACAAAGTTTGCTGGCTTTTCTTTGTGAACTGCTGCACCTGTTGACAACCTCTGGGAGCTGTGCTCTGTGCCTGGCTCTTATGTAGGCCTCTCTCTGGCACGACCTTAAAGGGTGCTTGACCCTTCCTGATCAGGAGTCAGCTAGAAGAAAGGCTGTGGGCACCCTTTGATCAAGCACAGCTGCCAGAGTTAGCAGCTGCTGGAGCTACGCTCACCTTAGCTTTTACCAGACCTGCTGGAAGTGGGGACCCAGGAATTCCCAGATTATGGACAAAGTGCCCAGAAGCTCAAGAACATCTCAATGAAGTGGAGCCCAGAAGCTGCCGTGTAAAGGGGCTGCCTTCGAGGCCTGACCGTTGGGCTTAATTAGGCTGCAAAGCTGAGCACATTTCAAGAGCCACCACAGATTATTATCATCATGTTAACCTGAATTCATTTGTTGAAGGGAACAAGAGTTCCTCAACAGATTTCAAGTATTCTCTGTTACAGCTTAGTTTCTTGCTGCTTTTCTATGGACAGCAGTCATGAGCTGATGATGTTTATCAAAGGCTTTAATGTATCAATATTTGACAACGGCAGCACCTTTTTCCCCCCTCACTCAATGAAGCCCTGTGGGCAGTATCCAGCACACGCAGCCCAAAGCTCAAAGAAAACAAACCCTTGGGTTGTCATGGGGGACAAGTCATTGCTACTGAACAAGTTTTTACAGTTTTGCTTCCCTTTTGAGTTCCCTGAGAGGTTCGTAAGTTTTTTAGCAACGTCTGTCAGACTAGATGATGCCAGGATACAACGAATCGTATCTACTAAAAGATTAAAGGTGGAAATGCGTTGGGATATGTTTTTGCTTTTGTTGGACTGTGGGCTGGTAGGAGTTGATGAGGAGCAATCTGATCCCTCCAAAATCTCTGAAAGATTATGCTAAGGGCGAGGTAGCACAGAAATCACTACAGTATCATTACACACAGCATATTTTGCTAACATTTGTGTATACACACTGAGACTAAAATGTGCTTTATTAGGATAGCCCTGGGAGAGCAGAGCAGCACACTGTAGAAGGTACATGTGTTGCAGTGCCATGGCAGGAATAGAGGAGAGAGCTCAGTGGACCATCCCTTTATCTTCCTGTCTTCTCAGCCACTAAGCTTGCACTTGTATACAAATATTTCTTCAGTCCTACAATGATTACTGTATGAGTTGGTGTGAAATATTGGTGTACACTCATACTGTGGTGGGTTGACTTTGACTGGACACCAGGTGACCACCGAGCTGCTGTATTGCTCCCCTCCTCAGCAGGATGGGGGGGAGAAAATAAGATGGAAACAAACCTCATGGGTCGTGATAAAGGCAGTTTAATAAAGCAAAAGTGAAGGCTGCATGTGGAAGCAAAGGAAAAAAAAAAAAAGGTTTATTCTCTACTTGCCATCAGCAGGTGATGTCCAGCACTTGCTAGGGAGCAGGACTTCAGTACATGTAGCAGTTGCTCCAGGAGACAAAAGTCGTAAATAATGAATGCCTCCCCTTCCTCCTCCTTTCTCTTAGCTTTTATTGCTAAGCAGATGTCATATGGTATGGAATATCCCTTTGGCCAGTTTGAGTCAGCTGTCCTGACTATGTCCCCTCCCAAGACCTTGCCCACCCCCAGCCTACTGATGAGGGGGAAATGTTGGAGAGACAGCCTTGATGCTGTGCGAGCACTGCTTCGCAGTAGCCAAAACACTAGTGTGTTACCAACATCTTTCTAACTACCAATACAAAGCACAGCACTATGAGGGCTGCTGTGGGGAAAATAAACTCCACCTCAGACAGAACCAATACACATACATGTTGTCTAATCCTGTTGTAGGAGCTATAAATATTGTCAGTCTAATCCAGAGGCGTCATTTGCATTCCCTGAGATTTATACTCCATGAACCACAGCAGATATCTGTCTGTCACGCACAGTATGTTTACAGTGTTATTTCTCCTTTTTTCCTTGATGACAGCAGGCATCCAAGGTAAGGAAAGCACAACTTTGGTTGCTAGGGTATGAAAGTACAAAGTATTATACTCTGTGCTATAGCTGGGCATTTCTGGTCTACTGCTGCAGCTGTGCGCAAGAGCAAATCCAGTGGTCATTTCACTCTTTTTGTTTCTTTACAGTACCGAGATGCCTTTTTGCAGTTCATGATTGATACAGCAGTGCTTCTGGGTGCAAACGCTTCACGAGCCGAATCTGATATGAAGTCAGTTCTAAGACTGGAAGTTAAAATAGCTGAGGTTGGTAATCCGATGTGGGATTGGAGCTAGCTTTTACAAAAAAAAAAAAAAAAAAAGGGCAATCCTTTTTTAAAACAGAAAGCCATTGTATCAACAGCCTTAGCAATAGTGGTTTTTGGAAGCAGAAGGAAAGGAGCAGAACCTGATGAAGAAAGGATGAACAATATTCCTCATCTTATTATTTTATTCTCAAAACCTTAGCCAAATACTCTTGGTCCTTTAAATTGTTGATAAGTCAACCAGGCTTGCTAGAGATAAGCTTGGAGGTGGCATGCCATTGTTTGAGGGACGGTGTGCTAGAGAGATCCTTTGGTCTGCCATCTCAGTGGAGGCAGGGGCTGGAGATCCATGTGGCAGCAAAGACACAAGGGTTATTGATGTGTTAGAAACCACAGAAGTGCCTGAGAATGGTCATATAGGACTTAGGGCTTCTACCCCCAAAAACGTGGTGAGAGCAATAGCCCAACTGAAGTGCATCTACGCCAATGCACTGGAAGCCATTGTGCAGCTGGAAAACTATGATATAGTTGCAATCACGGAAACATGGTGGGATGACTCACACAACTGGAGTGCTGCAATGGATGGCTATAAACTCTTCAGAAGTGATAGGCAAGGAAGAACAGGCAGCAGGGTAGCCCTGTATGTTAGGGAGCGTTTTGACTATAGCTCGATGACGGTGATAGTAGGGTTGAAGGTTTATGGCTAAGAATCCAGGGGAAGCCAACAAGGCAGATATGGTGGGAGTCTGTTATAGACCACCCAACCACGATGAAGAGGCAAATGAAATATTCTATAAGCAGCTGGAAGAAGTCTCACAATCGCTAGCCCTTGTTCTCATGGGGAGCTCAACTTACCAGGTGTCTGCTGGAAATACAATACAGTGGAGAGGAAACAAACTAGAAGGTTCCTGAAGTGTATGGAAGATAACTTCCTGACACGGTGACTGAACCAACTAGGGAAGATGCCCCACTAGACCTGTTGTTCACAAAAAGAGAAGGACTTGTGGGTGATATGGTGGTTAGAGGCTGTCTTGGGCATAGCAATCATGAAATGATAAGAGTTTTCAATTCTTGGAGAAGTAAGGAGGGAGGTTAGCAGAACTGCTACCTCGGACTTCTGGAGGGCAGACTTTGGCCTGTTTAGGAGACTGGTTCACAGTGTCACTTGGGAGCCAGTCCTGAAGAGCAAAGGAGTTCAGGAAGGCTGGGCATTCTTCAAGAAAGGAATCTTAAAGACGCAGGAGCAGGCCATTCCTATGTGCCTTAAGACAAGCTGGTGGGGAAGAAGACCAGCCTGGCTGAACAGAGAGTTTTGGCTGGAACTCAGGAAAAGAGAGTTTATGGCCTTTGGAAGAAGGGGCAGGCCACTCAGGAGGACTACAAGGAGGTCATGAGGTTATGCAGGGAGAAAATTAGAAGGGCCAAAGCCCAAGAAACAATAAAAAATGTTTCTGTAAATGTATTATCAACAAAAGGAGGGCCATCCTCAATTGAATGTGGGGGGAAACACAGTGACAAAGGCTGAGGAAAAGGCTGAGGTACTTAATGCCTTCTTTGCCTCAGTCTTTAATAGTAAGACCAGTTGTTCTCAGTGTACCCAGCCCCCTGAGCTGGAAGACAGGGCTGGGGAGCAGAATGAAGCCCCCATAATCCAAGGGGAAATGATTAGCAATCTGCTACACTACTTAGGCACACACAAGTCTATGGACCCGGATGGGATCCACCCAAGGGTACTGAGGGAGCTGGTGGAAGTGCTCACCAAGCCACTTTCCATCAGTTATCAGCAGTCCTGGCTAACTGGGGAGGTCCCCGCTGACTGAAAGTTAGCAAATATGATGCCCATCTACAAAAAGGGCCGGAAGGAGGATGTGGGGAACTACAGACCTGTCAGTCCGACCTTGGTGCCAGGGAAGGTTATGGAGCCGATCATCTTGAGTGCCATCACGCAGCACATACAAGACAACCAGGTGATCAGGCCCAGT
>VYXH01004212.1:207308-269465 GCA_013397275.1 Burhinus bistriatus
AACCAGGTGATCAGGCCCAGTCAGCATGGGTTCATGAAAGGCAGGTCCTGCTTGACTGACCTGATGTCCTTCTATGACAAGGTGACCCACTTAGTGGATGTTGTCTGCGTAGACTTTAGTAAAGCCTTTGACACCGTTTCCAACAGCATTCTCCTGGAGAAACTGGCTGCTCATGGCTTCACTGGGTAAAAAGCTGGCTAGATGGCCAGGTCTAAAGAGCGGTGGTGAATGGAGTTAAATCCAGTTGGTGGCTGATCACAAGTGGTGTTCCCCAGGGCTCAGTATTGGGGCCAGTTCTGTTTAAAATCTTTATCAACAACCTGGATGAGGGGATCAAGTGCACCTTCAGTAAGTTTGCAGATGACACCAAGTCGGGCAGGAGTGTTGATCTGCTTGAGGGTAGGAAGGCTCTACAGAGGGATCTCGACAGGTTGAATCAATAGGCCAAGGCCAATTGTATGAGGTTCAACAAGGCCAAGTACCGGGTCCTGCACTTCAGCCACAACAACTCCATGCAGCGCTACNGGAGTGGCTGAGGGAACTGAGTTGTTCAGTTTGGAGAAGAGGAGGCTGAGGGGAGACCTTATCACTCTCTGCAGCTACCTGAAAGGAGTTTGTAGTGAGATGGGGGTTGGTCTCTTCTCCCAGGTAACAAGTGATAGGATGAGAGGAAATGGCCTCAAGTTGTGCCAGGGGAGGTTTAGATTGAATATTAGGAAAAATTTCTTCATCAAAAGGGTTATCAAGCATTGGAACAGGCTGCCCAGGGAAGTGGTTGATACGCCATCCCTGGAGGTATTTAAAAGATGTGTAGATGTGGCACTTATGGACATGGTTTAGTGGTGGACTTGGCAGTGTTAGGTTAATGGTTGGACTCAATGATCTTAAAGGTCTTTTCCAACCTAAAAAATTCTATGATTCTACAATTTTGAGGTTGGGGAGAATTTGAGTCCCTGCGGTGCAGCTATGTTGTGAATACATTACCATGTATTCAAGAAGCAGACTGGGCTGATTCTCTGAGGAACAGTCTAAAAGCAGTGCAAGACTGCAGTGGGATTTGGCACTTGATAGTGAGAGGGAGGTGGTTACAGTAGCACCACAATTAGTTCCTGAGCTGCTTTCATGGGGCACCCTGGGAGAGGGGATGAGAAACTCTATGAGTTTTAATTAAGGGGACCAACTTAATTTGGTAAAGCTAAGCAGATTTAAATCTGGTACTCTGTTCTGACCGATTTACTTGGTGACATTTTTGCCCTCTTGTGGGGTTTACTTTATGTATTAGGACTGTTGCAGGCTGAAGGAGCATATCTGCTTCCCTGTATCCCAGTTTCAGTATGACTACTGCAGGAATCCCACTCCTGGGAGCTGCAAGTACACTATCATTTCCACTTCTTCTACAGCTAGAGAGAAGAGTTAACCTCAATGTTGGGAAACGAGCAAAAGTTAGGTCTACAGACTTGACCCTGATTTGCAGAACTGCCAGCTGAGCTGAGTATTTCTCCATATCGCCAAGGAAAGAAGCTATCCCCTGTGAAATGCTGGGTCTCCTGTTAACGGAGAAGCCTGTTGCACAGGACAGGTAATGCAGCAGATGACTTTTCCCTGGGTTCTGCTGTTGCAGTCTGCAGGAGGAAAGGCAGTGATATTTCTTAAAGGGGGGTGTGTGTGCAGAATTGAGGGCCATCCACAATAGCACTAAATCAGTGCTTCCATCTCTCTGCTGAAAGAGATGAGATTTTGTCAAGCCTCTAAATAAAGCCCAATATTCAGCTTCAATTACGTAGCGTGGATGGACTAATGAGCAGGTACTTCATTGTGACCCAGTAGACTTGAAAAACAGAAAATGTTTCTTCTGTTTATCGGTGATGTGGTAAGAAGATGCATCGCTACCTCTGGTAGCTCTAATGCTTTATTTAACAAATGCCTTATGGAGCTTTAATCCACAAAGTATATAGGCGAAGTTGCAGTATAAGACGACATGGATCATGTAACAGCCCTTTGGATCAGTAATGCGTACCATTATGCAACAAGCCATACTTGCTCATGTCTACCTAATTTCCCTGTAGTATGAATAATCCTCCTAAAATATATCCAGATATTAGGCATGAGTCCAGGGACATGGATTGTTGCATAATCCCCAATAAGCACAATGATTTATATAAACCTCTTACTGTGATTTCAAAGGAGATAGTCCTGTTTCTTACTTAGGCTTTTACTGTATGCTGTGTTCCTCCACAATCGTTTGAAGTGAATGTACATAATGGAGAACTTGTGTGTTCAGGAAGAGACAGCAAGAATAAAGGGAGGATACTTTGGATATAGGAAGGAGTGGCAGGCTTGTTGTGTACAAAGGAAAATTTCAGTTAGGTTTGAATTACTGGAGGAAAAGGGAAAGTTTTGACAGGAAGGGAGCAAATGGGTTCAAGAAGAGTTTAAAGATTTGTCAGATAAATGAAATTTGCAGAAAGGGAGAAGAAAGTAATTTTTTTTCTGTGTGGCTTGAGCAATACTAAAACCGCAGACACTTATTGGAGAAATTCGGTTGGAGAACTGCCAGCTGTCTGCTTCGTCTGGCGTCAATCTCTGTCTTCTTTAAACTGTACAGCGTACACCCTGTTGTGTAGGATTTACCTTAGAGTAGGGCCGGAATTGCCATTTGGAATTCGTGTTTCTTTTGAACAATGAGAAAATTTTGATCTATATTTTTTACTTGGCTTGTTTTTTTATTTGAACTATGCTGGCATCTTGGAATCTGCATGTCCCTTTTCAGTTATAAAAGGACTCACTTTATATTTTGAATTTCTTTTGCTATATCCTTGGACTTCAACACTACAGAGGATCCTGAGGTCTGGCTCCTCTGGTCACCCAGATGACAGACCTGGTTGGAGAATGCTTTAATTCATGTCTGGCCTATATACCCAGGTTTCCTGCTATGGAAATCAGGATGCTGGGCTAAAATGAGGAGAAACGGGTGCATATCTGGCTCTTCCCTCAGATGGAGTCAGGCCATAACAAGAACATGTTCAAATCCAAGAGAAGAGATGTGCTTCCAGCACATCTATCTCAAATTTGACCTTTTAAACCATGTAGTTTGGAGTTGGCGTCTACCTGACATGATGGGATAAACAAGTATAATGGTCTAGGTGTGCTTTTATCTCTTATGAATCAACATGCATTTCCTTAGTACAATCAGAGCTAAAATGGTCTTGTATGTTCAAAGAAGACACGCAGCTCATTCTATTTCCCAGTAATGAATTCAACTGACAATGAAAACTCTGTTCCACTACTCCTAGTTAAATGCCATCCTCAGAAAGGGAAGTTAATGCCATGAATGCTTGGAAAACAGGTGGTGAGATATTTCTGCACTGGCATTGTGATGGAGACTAATGATGTAAAAGCAGGTCCCTGCAAGATAATCCTTGTTTTGATGGTTTTGGTTTTCTTCTTTTTTTTTTTCCCCCCAGATCATGATTCCATATGAAAATCGAACAAGTGAGGTGATGTACAATAAAATGAACATATCAGAGCTTAGTGCCATGATTCCACAGGTTGGTTGGGGATAATTGCAAAATTACTCTTTTAACATGTGACCTATATAATTAAAATTACCTTTAGTGCACAGAGCAGCATGTTAAAGGAATATCATTAGGAATGTGTGTACTCAATTACAATATATGTTCTTTTAAATATAGTTACAACTTCACTGAGGTTTGAAAACACATGTAATGACAAAGTGCAATAGTTTCTAGATTTTGAATAAGTAAAGCTTTGAAACCAATAGTCTCAAAGGTGCAACTTAGTTAATAAATAATCTCTCTTCATCATCTGCTTTAACCTGCCTTCTCTTTGTCATTGCAGTTTGACTGGCTGGGATACATCAAGAAGGTGATTGACACCAGACTCTATCCTGAGCTCAAAGATATAGGTCCTTCAGAAAATGTGATTGTCCGTGTTCCCCAGTACTTCAAAGATCTATTCAGGATACTAGAAAATGAAAGGAAAAAGTAAGGATCCTATGATGGTTATGTCAGATATTCTTGGAATCAAGTCTCTAGGTAAAAGGTCTGTTTGGTTTTGTCTGAATGAGGGTATAGGTATTAGCTTGTGTGTAGCAGGAGAATTTGCAGTTTCAACACCTTTCTTTTTTTATGGAAAACACAGGTTGCAGCAAAGCTGCACTTTCCAGATGCATTCAGCATCTCTTACTCATATACGGTCTTATACCTTGTGAAATCATTTACACCTGTAGAACATAGTTGTAAAATGCAGGTAGCTCAGATTAAACATAGTGGATGTGCTTTGCACAGGGAAGCAAGACAGCTTTGGACAGTGTGATGAAAAAGTGTATGTGAAGATGACATCCCATTTCAAAACATCATTATTGATGACATCTAAGTGATTTCTGTGGTAATTTGCTCTCTGCTGAGGCGTGTTGCTGAGCATTGTTGACAAAATATTGTTAGGCTGTTGTCTCCAGAAATCATTCTTTACTGATTGTACAGTATGGCCACAACTAAATTTACCTTTCAAAAAAAAAGACTTACTCAGAAGCATTTTTCTTATATTGTTGCTCTATGTTTCCAGTGACAGAATGCTTACATTAATTTATAGTACCTGTAAAAATAACACACAGATCAAACAGTAAGAAAAATAAAAAATATTAATCTGCCTAGAGATCATCAAACATCCTTTCTTTATAAAATTCGGAAAAATATCTTTAGTGTACCACCAATCTTAATCTACTGAAGAAAGTCTTCTAAATGGTTTGGGCTATCCATGCTTTGTAACTCAAAGTTAGTTATGTCAGTGGCTATAAAGTGGTGATTTAGAGGTTGCACATGTAGCAAGACAACAGAGAATTAGTTATTCCCTGTGCGCAAATACACTTACATGCAAATATATTCTGTAACTACAGAGTAAATACCTGAAGACTTTTTTCATTAGGGTCATATTCAGGAAAAATCTGAGTATTCAAGAGGAATTAAGCCAGCCTGTGTGTCATGGTAGGGGGAGGCTGGAGTAATGACCAGAATGAATGGCAATGCCAGTCTTCAGCAAAGCTCGAGACCAGCTTCCTGACCCCCACAGGTCAGTGGGGGGTGGGCAAAAACAGTGTCTGGTTTCCAGTGTATATCTTATAGCTTATAATGGTTCAGGCATTTTCTGCTCTGCCTTACGCTAAGAAATTTGCATCATAAAATGTTAGAAATGGCAAAGAGTGCTAAACTCAACCTAAGCAGACTTTGAATAGTTGTACGTAAAATCCATCCAAACAGTCAGTGCATGATAGCAAAGATCATGTTTATCTATTAGATGATAATGTTTGTTACTTAAAATATCATAGTCTGCTCCAGAAGTAACCTTGTTATTTGGCCTGAGAAAATTAGGAAACCACCTTAATTTGAACTCCTAACAATGAGGTCTTAACATTTCCCTGTCGGGTGAACTCTGAAAGCTTAACAAGGGTATTTTCTTTTAGGTAATCTCATTAGTCATTCTTCAGATGATATTTTAAAGGTTAAATTAATGCAAACAACATGAATATGGTTGGTCACAGTAAATATCTAGACCAATCAAATTCCTAGTAAAGCATTCCAAAGTTTGCTTCAGTGATTAGAACGTGAATTAACTTCTCATCATTTCAGGAGATGCAGTGTCATTAGGAGAAGCAGGTACTTTCACCAAGTTCATATTCCTTTCAGTTACAAACCTTCTATTCCTAAATTATACTTTTAATCCAATGCCTTGTGTGTCCCCTTCCCAGATGAGCACCCTGGTGGCATGGGTACTATTCAAAATGGCACAAAAAGATGGTTCATGCCGCAGGGATCTGGCAAAGTACTCCATGAAGTTTGTTTCAGGTGGAGGGAAGAATGGAGAGAAAATTGTCTGGCTACAGAATTGGTTCTCAGTGATGGAGGTGACAAGTCATGTGGACTCACAATCATCATATTGAAAACTGCTCCCTCGGAGAACTTGCTGAACAATCTTGAATTGTGAAATCATTCACACGGCAATGTTACTAGAAAATTGCACATTGGCAATGTGGAGTGAATTTAGTAGAATAAGGCTATTGTTTACTTGTCAACCTTGCTGCATATAATCAAGTTACTGTGTGGAGCTTGAAATATGTGCCGCGATGTGGCTTGGAGGTCTGTCTGAAATTCCCAAGCCAGGGCACTGCTGCGAGTCCAGCCCAGGAGCATGGTGCTCTGCAGCAAGCTGCCCAAGAAGCTGAGTAACTAGCCTGCAGGAGTCTCCATCAGCCCTGGGCCAGCTAGCCTAAGTTGTGTCAGGTGTTCAGTGCTGAAGTAAGTCACACCTTCTTTATAAGAAGTCTTCAGGGATTCCTTCAGTCTTTTAGTGTACCGACTAATGTTTAATGGAGTTTACATCTATTACAGGAAGAAGAGTTGTATGATGAAAACACAGATGTAGCTGTGGTATAAATGAGATAATGGCAGAGCTCCCATACAGCTGTGCCATGTGAGGGACTGTGCTGGCACAAGTTAGGAGCCCCTTATATCCATTCCCTTGTACCTGTGTGCTGGTGCTTTATGTGTGAACCATAAATAGGATATAATAAATTGTGTCCTTGTTGGAGATATTTGCAGCTGTTGAAGGGAGCAGCTTTATCGTTCTCATGGGTGTCAGAATGAATAACTGGTTTCCTTTGCCTTACCTGACCCTGTCTTTGCAGTATGGGACAATTAATAGAGAAGTACTCTGTAATTCCTGCAGCATAAGAGGAACTTTCTTTAGAGAGGGATGGGGGCGCTAGATCTCCTTTCTAGTCTTAGCCTGCCTTTGAAAAATTAGAGAGAGAAGTTACAATAATTTGACTTGAACAAGTGCCTCTAGCAATAGGGGCAGAAGTTTTTCGGTACTTATAATTTGATTCATGACTCAATTCTGAATATAATTTTCAAACAGATCTCAAAATTTGTGAAAGAGATATTTTCTTAAAATATCAATTACTTTGTCCATCTATCTCGTATTAAATCTATCCTCTTTAATTGACACCATGTCTGTTGATTAAAATATTACAAACTCACAGAATTTTAAATGAGCAACCTACTTTATTCCCAGACAGGGCAGAGAGTTCCTTAGTAGATAGTCATAAGCATTAGCAGAATTTTAACTGTCCCAGCAAACAAGATCTTTACCACTTCCTTTGGGAGTGTGCATCACCATAATGGTCATATCGGTTAAGAGCGAGCCTACACTTCCTTCTGTAACAGTCATTCTGAAGTTAAAATAGGGGACTATGTACTGTACTTTGCTGGAAGGTTACGACAACAAATGCTCTGGTCCCATCGAAAGAGCAGAGAGAATTTGTGTTTTATTTGCATGTTGGATTTTGCTCCAGGGCTAAACCTCTCTGAGCCTCAGTGAACTTATTTCTGAAACTGGAACGCAAATTACCCCAAGATACGCACTGCAGGCATTTCATAACCAAAAAGTGTCAGTTTTTAAACCAAATGAAGATGACCAATTGATTTTAAGTTTGTATAATTAGCCAAAAAAGTAAAATGATCATCCCCAAAATAGGTAAACAAGTTCAGATAATAAAATAAGATTCTGTTTTGTTTTGAAAAACAAAATAAAGAATCTCCCCTCCCAGTCTCTGGGCTTTGAAGTGAAACCTTCCTGTTGTTTTATGCATCATATGCATCGGTGGATTCTAGTGTGATTACAATCAGGAATTATTACAATCTCATCAGACAGCTTTGTTTCAGGACATGTCAGCCTTCTTTTCCTTCCCAAATTAAAACAAACCTCACTTAATTGTGGTGGATATTTCCTGAAACTGACAGCTGCCTTCATTACTTATGCCCGATACAAAAGTTTTTGAATTTCTGTTGATACTAGTGTCTTCGAATAAGTCACCTTTTTGAGACTCATCCTTTCAAATTTCAGTCTTTCATTCACCACCAATTTGACAGAGGTTCCCCAACTCAAACATAAGGACAAACACTGCCAGATGAGAACAAGAAGCCCACAGAAGGGAGAATTGATTTTTTTGTAGCAATTAAGTACTGAATTGTAATACATAATTGGTTTATGATAGCGGTCTATTTAGCTGAGGTTTTTACCTAACACTTTTGATTGAAATTAAATCTTTAAACCTTTTAATCTTTAGGAGTTGCATAAATGCTGTTTTAGATCCACAGAGCATGCAGGAGCATGGATGCTATTCAGCTCTACTGAAATACCTGAGGGAGGTAGTTGTGAGGCTTGTGGAGTTCGAGTAATTTACAAAATCAACGAGACCTGAGCACTTTTAGGGTGCTTCAGTTGTCTTTGAATGAGGAAGTTCCACATTGTCAGAAATGTGTTAAGGGAAAATCGATACTTTCTGGTATCTCTTAGGTTTGAATGAATTTTTAATGACCCTAAGCATTATCTCAAAATGGTTGATCATTTACGCAGAGCTAACAGTTTTGGGTTTTGAACATGTACTGTGTTATAAACGTACATTATTCATCCTAAAAAGCTTTTTCAGATATATTTTATGATTATTGTGAGGATTTATGTGACTATATAGCTGTATACTAAAAGGGGGAATATGCCCAGTGTGAGAGATGAGGAGGAATAGAAAAGGCAGGACTTACAAATCACAGCAACTCTCTGCTCCCCTGTGGAAGTTGTCACTGGCCACAGAGACTAGTGAGTATCAGGCCTTTGAGGTGACAGTTGGCTTGAGATTGCACCCTCAAGTTTTCCTGTGTGAAATGAGTTGACCATATTTCTGACCTATAAGCGTATGCAGACTTAACTGATGAGTAAAACCGGCTTTGCCCAGGCTGTTACGGATGCACAACTGCTGTGCAGGTTCACATGAGTATGCACACTTCTGCTAGCTTCAGTTCAGCTGGAGCAACCTGCAGGGACAGCCAAATTCAGTGGCACTGCAGAGCGCCTGCCTTCCCTGGCCACAGACTGCTGTGCCTGACCAGACTGGTCCCCAGTGCACGTCTCAACCAGCCCATGGAGAGTGCACAGCCACCCATCTGCTTTTGGTGTAGTGTCCTACTTGAATTTGGGGACACTGCTGGAGTTACTGTCTTATCATGTGCTCAGTCACTAATAGAAAATAGGTAGCTATAGCTTGCCTTAAACCTCTCCATTCTCACCTCATTATCGCCTCCCTGGCTGAGTGACCAAGAGCATAAGCTTCCAGCAGCAACTTATCTTGAGCTGGAGGCTTTGTGTGGGTGGACTGGAGCTTGCTTAGAGTCAAAATTCAAGTTATGGCTCAGGCGAATGCCGCTATGAAAACAACACGCCCACGAAGTGTGTTTATAACCTGTTATGATTCAGAGGAGGGGACAGTACGGGATGTGTCCGTGACTGAAGCTAATGGAGTGACACTGTAGCAACAGCTATGCTGCTCCACACCTATGGCAACAAGAGATTCCAGAAATGGGATTTTTAGAGATGGGGGAGTTGTTCAAATGGTCCATAACAGCATCTTTAGTTGCAAAGGAGCAATTTTCCTTTGTATGGAGAAGTCTATGGCCTGCCCAAAATGTTACGCATATCCCATTGTAGAACAAACAACATTTGGATATCCACAGCTTTAGAGCAATGACCATCCTTGAAAAATGTCATGTATAAGACAAGATGAGAATAATATGTGTAGACCATTATTGGACTTGTTTTGAGACTGTTCGAAGTTGAATTGTGTGTTTCACAATGCACCTTTACCTCATACAGCCACTGCTGAGCATGGAGAGAGCTCGATCTAGACTAGGTGAATCCTCCAGTCAAGTGCTTGAAGGTTTAGAAAAGGGGCATGGATGTCAGGTCTCCTGGGAATTTTGAACAACTTCTTCCTGGTTTTCTCAGCCTCAGTTCTTATAAGATCCTTGTTACTGAGATGTCTCTTTTTTGGTATTTGAATTAACCATCTGCAAAATAAGAGTGGTAATACTTTAAGAACTCTATGGGTAGTAAGAACTTTTAAAAGCATATGATAGAATATATGGGATGGGCTGTTATCTATTCTGTTTCATAGTTATGATTTATGTGCCCTACTAATGAGGAGAGATAAATTCACTTTGATTTATAAAAGAAAAATCAGTTATTTTCTTATCTCTGGATAAAATTTTTACACAACTATTATTATGACACAGTTCTTGCCATTTCTATGGAAAATGAAAACTGCCTTTTGAAAAAAACATTACCTAAAAATGACATACTAGGAGATGGACTTGTTATACATATCCCCTAGAAGATGGTTATCACGGTGTAATTACATATTAACTGGCTGCAATCGTATAGATTCTGCTGTGTAGTAGGGACTTATCAATTTGATCATCACTCATTAATTTTCAAGGTGAAATTTCTACCGTTCAGTTGAAATATTTGTAGAAATATTTCTGTGAGTGCTTTGTAGTACATCATATGCATTTAAATGTCTGATAAAAATATGTCTGATTTAACAGGACTCTTGCCAACTATCTGGTGTGGAGGATGGTTTATTCAAGGTTATTTAACCTCAGTAGACGTTTTCAGTATCGGTGGCTGGAATTTTCTCGGGTAAGTTAGAGTTTTTATAGCATTTACAATGGTATTAGTGTTGACACTATTGTTTCCCTTACAGTTGCTTATACCTTTGCAAAACATAAAATTTTTTCCATGCCAGATAAATTCCTTGAACAAACATTTTATGTTGAAGACTCCCTCTAAAACAATTAAGACATACCTATTGTTGTATATGACACTAAGGAAAAATGTCTTTTAGATCATGTTAAGGAGTTTTTGAGACCTCCCCTTTAAAAGCCTTAGTCTTATGCAGAAACTTGAAAGCTGGAAAGTTTTTGAGTTACATACCAGGGCTGTGACCTATGCTATTCCTGCAGGTCAAACTTGTTTGGCCAAAATCTAAGCTTTTGGAAAAAACTATTGTTTACTCATGTGTGAATATAGCTCTGGTAAAACAAAAGTCTAAGATTCCAGCTTGTATAAACTTGCACAAACACCTCTCATGCTCTAGTGCCAGCTTTACACGAGCTCTAGCACATCCATACACCACAGAACAGCAGATCAGGTGCCTTCCACCTTGGGGCTGCAGAAGCCCCAGCAGACATTAGTCACTGTCCCAAGCTATGACAGCAGAGCTAATTATCCATTAAGTAATATGGGCATTTACGTAAAACACATATATTTGTTAAGTGAACCCTGAATAGAAAGCCACCCTCATAATCCTGTGGGCAGTGTGAGGGCTCTTTAAGCAAACCAAGGATGAAACTGAAACTGAAAGGTGCTTTGTCTTATTTCCAAGCCAGTTTAGTTTAGATGGTGAACTTCTTGTTTGTCATTGTGAAAATTAGCTGCTTGGTGACATCATGACAACAGGAGGCTGGCATGATGCTGTACAGGAGGTGTGGGTGCTCTGTCCTCCCTGGTGAGGCATGCAGGTGGGTAATTGAAGCACCCATAATGTCTTTCCTGGAGTAGTATGGGAATAGTTCTGAGTTGATCACATACCTAAAAATAAACTCCAATAGCTTGATGGAAACTACACAGGAAAGGCAGTTTCTTACCCTTCTGAAGTCATATTCAAGTCAGTCTTGTTAAAGATGCCATTTTCTTCACGCAAAAATGTGAGAAACTGGCTGTCAGAACTACAGCGACAAGTTTGTAAGTGTGTCCCCTCCTGGGACATTCCTTGCTAGCCTGGTAAAATAGATTGATGCTGGCCATCAGCCAGTCTGAAGCATAATACTGAGTTATATTGAGTTATATTATGGCCAGAAAAATTCCTGGAAGGAAACTTTAAGCTTTGGATACTGTGTGTTTTGATATGGTAACTAGCTGCTGTCACTTCTCTAGTTACTTTCTCCGGAAGCTTAAGGAGAAATCTAATTCAAGTTGATTCAATGCTTATTAACAATGTCATCAAGGGTTTCATGTAAGTGGTTGTGAAAACTTAAAATAACAGCACAGTAAGGGCAGTGAGTCAGCAGCTCGTTCCCATTATCTGCCCCTGGGACCTGGAAATGGAGAATTAGTTAAATGCAGTAAACAGCAATAGCTAATAGGTAATAGCTGAAGTTAAGCGCAGCAAACAGCTCAGGGGAACAGACTTCACAGGTCAGCAGAAAGGACATGAGAAATGGAGTCCAAGGCAAAAGCTTTGTTGAACAGATTTGTCCAGTCAGAGGCTGGAGGGCTAAAGGCACACAGATCCTTTGGGGTCATAAAAAGGACCCACCAACCTCTTGCCAGGTAAGTGAAGAAAACATTGAATGACTACTGAAAAGACATGACCATGAGATGAATCAGTGACCCTGAAAGCAAAGGATACCTTTTATTAATTCATTCATTAATTCAGTCAGCCTCACCCATCATAAGCATAGTATTTTTTTCACCAGGTTCTCATTTTCTGTTGGTGGCTTTTACATCTTACATGTAGAAATCTTGGCATCGAGACACTTAAACTCTTTGCAAAGAGAGGGAAAAAGACATGATGAAACTTCAAAAAACTTCAGGTTGAGAAATAGGACAAACCTGCTGACTCTAGAGAAAGTGCTTTGATTACCACGTCAACAACTATCAGCAGCTTCTCTGCAGTGGCTCTTTGAGTCCTGGCAAATGTGCACTGGCACCTGGGGAAGAGATCAGTTAATTGTGTTGCGGAGCTCTGAATTGACTGGGAGGGCTTGAAACCTGCTATTTATAGCCGCTGTTACTACCTGGAGTACTGTGTTTTAGAGTGGTGATACATTAATATTAGGAGGACCATTTTGGGGGAGTTCTAGTTGGCTGTTGTAACATAAATATCAATAAAGCAGCTGTGAGATACAATCTATTCCTCTCAGCTCTATTTTTATTGGTCTCACAGCCTGTGCTGCCTTTCTGTCCTCCTTACAGTCAAGCGTCCCTCAAAATAATGATAATTATTATGTTGTAATAATAATATGTCACAGCCTAAAAGCCAGCTCTGTCTCCTGACTCTTTCTGCGGCTGATGCGTAGTCAGAGCTTTCGGAAGGAATTTCAAGCTCATGACTAATGCCGTGACTCCCCTTCTTCCTCTGCATCAGGGAAAAGCTCCCTTGTGGTTTTGATTGGATCCTGGAGAAAAATTTTCTTTTCTTTTTTTTCTCTTTTTGCTCTTTTTCTTCTTCTTTTTTTTTTTTCCTTTTAATTTTTTTTTTAACTGAAGGTGATATGATATCTTACTNTATATTTGAGTGTTGAAGAATTTGGAAAAATTTGTGTTTTCAAATTTGGCTCTATTTAGGAAGCTATTACCTCATTATGTATTGGTTTACCTAATGTGGTTTTCTTATAGAAGCAATGTTCTCTCTGTCATTGAAAATCTATTAGTGTACGTACAGTATTAATAAAAAGCATTTGAAAATGCAATTCACTAGTGTATTTAAGTATGAGTCATTGGTTAAGCTTAATTACAGACAATATGACGGGGAAAATCAATCTCTGAACTACCAAAATATCTGACCTTCAATAGCTGAGGGTTAAGCTACTCTGGAATTTTCCAATGAAATCTTTGCGTATTGGAAAACAACAAATCCAAGCCCTTCAGTTTTGCTAGAAATATAATCTAAGGCTCAAAGGAGAAGACTGGGAAAAAGAGGCTCAGAAACTGCTAGATCAGAGCTTAAGAGGCTTGTATAATCTGTAAGAGGCCAAAATCCTACCCAGCCTGACCTGGTCTGGTGTTGACTGTACTCTGTTTGGAAAAGGGACTGAAGGCAACAGGCTGTGGTAAGAGTAACCAGACAGGTAAATGGCAAAAAGGTGCGGACACATACCTACCAATGTTAGCCATCATTAGTTAGCACAGATGAGTTCAGGACAGTGGAGGGCTCTGTAGGAGGTGTTTCATAAGGACTGACCTCATTTTCATGAGGGCGATCTCCCTAGGCTTCTCACCTAGACAGTGGAGAAGAAGAAACTTTTTTGGGAGATATCTCAGAGCAGGGATTTTCTAGAGGAAAGCGTCTCTCCACTTAAAACAGAAAGACTACCTAGATTAGTTTAAAATTGGCACTTGGGAATGCCTTCCTGTAACTAACTCTCTAAGCCTAGCCTCTCTGAGTCATTACCGTTGTATTGTTTTTAAGTCAAAATCCTATAGCTATTGTGAAGTTCAAAAGATTTGTCATAGCACTTGATGAAAATAGAAGTAACTGTAAAGTATAATTATTGTTTCCTTTTGGTAGCTATTTGACAAATATGCTTTAGACTATACTGTATGCGGATGCAGACTTGTTCCTCTTAAACAGTATGATGTTATGACCTACTACATGCACCTGCCAACAGGTGATCCATGGAACCACAACTTTGCTGCCTCAGTGGGATAAATGTGTGGACCTCGTTGAAAGCGCACTCCCTTACGTTGTGGGTAAGATGTTTGTGAATGCCCATTTTCAAGAAGACAAGAAAGAGATGGTGAGTCCTCCGAGATCTCTGTCTAGAAACTTTAAATTAGTGACTTCCTGCTCACCAATTGCCTCTGATTTTAGACCAAAATTTAAAAAGAGACAAGATTCTTAAAAATGCTTTAATTGAATTAAAAAAAAAAAAGACACAGAGAAAACAGAACAAATTTGAAGAAATGTCATCATTCTGTCCATCTGGGCACTGCCTGTTCCTTCCATATGCAGCCCTTCAGACAAATATGTAGCCAGATAAAAAACAAGCTGAACACCATTAATGTGTGTAAATAATGACAGCCAGGCTGTGCAGCAACAGAGCAAGGGGTATCGATGAGAAATGGTTTAGTATAGCTAGTGTAACTCCTTATAGTAAAGTTTTTTACCGACTAGTTAAAAAAAGGGTCAAGATCTCTCTGCTTCAGGGCTACCCTTTTAAAGCTGACTGTGCTACACCTGTAGTCTGAGCAAGAAAAGTGTAACTGATGTCTGGCCCAAATTAAGGGATTCTTAGAGCCACATAGTGAGAGTTTATATTTGTGATTTGAATTTTTTTTGACTTTCCAACAGTAAGCAGTTAAAATTAACTAATTTAGTCATTGAACTTAGCTCTCAGTGCGGGAGAGGCACAACCATTTAGGAAACAGGTGAAATAGCATCCTGCACCGGGAGCGACACCTCTGTGATAGTCCTGCACAGGCCTGACTCAGTAGCCTGAGTTTGTCTGTTTGATTTTATCTAGTTTGACTGTTTTCTCAGGAAAGGACTCCATTTTAGACAGACCAGCTGTTGTGGAAGGAGCGATGCACTTCACTCATAGAGGGAAGCAGCAATACATTTATTGATATAAAACAGGGATTTAACAAGGTTTGATGGTAAATGCAACAGTGTTTTAACAACATTCGAGACGGCAAGGCACACTTGGTTATTTACTGCATAGAGGACAGGGTCAGACAGAGCTGTTGGGGAGACCCTCCCGTTGAGTCAACGTTTCAGAAAGGACCCCCTTGCTTCCTAAACTCCTTGTCAGAGAGGAGTCTAGGTGCAGCTGGATCCAGTCCTAGTCCCAGACTTGGTCAACTTATCTAAAGGATTATATATGTGCAATCAGTCCTTTATATCACTTAGCTAGGATTACAAAGTTCAGCATGCTATTAGTCACTTACTGAGGATCTGTTGTGGCAAGGAATCTCTGAACCTTGAGGAGTAACCTTGAGGGCATCCCTACTCAAGGGGAGATCCTGGTATACAGCCCACTGCTGTTCAGAAGAACTCAGAGGGCTTTTGGGCTGTTCACTATTTATGGGGGTAAGATGATTGACCTATAGTCATATTTGCATATTGACCACAGAACCAGCATTGCTCAAGTTAGCCCTTGGCTATTGTGATGTTATCTGTGTCCCTGAAATCATGTTGAGTCCTGGATGCTGCCATCATGACTACATGCACCCAATATGGCCATCACCAGTGGTTATTGCTTGGGCAGGGTTACAGGAGATAAAGATCACGTTGGTGCCTGGTGGGGGGGAGCACACTGTCACACCAACACTCTGATTTGGCTTGTCCAAATCTTTATGACATGTGTTTCCCGCTCAGGTTCTGCATTTCTTTTGCTACTTGGCTTCAGCTGGAGTTTTCTCTCTGAGATCCAGCTTTTCAGTTCCTTGATTCTTGATCAAGTTTGTAATGTGCTGTTTGGCAGTTTAGTGGCAAAAATATTTCTGGGATATTAAAGAGTATGACCTCTGTGCAGGATAAGCGGGAAGAGAAGGACTATGAGAAATGTACACTTTATGGAAGGGACAAACATTTTTTCATGTTTGTATATGTGAGGGAAAATTATGAGAAGCTGATAGAGTAAAAAATGGTTTTCTGTTGAAATGTGACCTAATTAAAATATTTCTTAGCCTGCAAATTCCTTTCAGACCAAATCTTTGAAAAATTATCTGAATTCACAGTAGCATCTATGGTAAGAAATGCATATAAAATTTATAGTGTGGATCACAAGATTCAGACTTATAGTGAACTGCCCATGGAGATTAAAATTAGATGCAGGTGAAATTTGTTGCAATCCATTTAGAAGTGTGCTTTTCAAGTTAGGAATTTGTGTGTTATTCTCATTTCACTGTTTTCTGTCCTATTTTTCTTAAGCAGTAAGAAAGCACTTGAGAAAAACACTCTTATTTGTACAGATGCCTTTTTTTCCTAGCTTATAGCATGTATCTGTCTATGATAAGCAAATCCTGAGTTATGGATAATATGGATTCTTATTCCCCCATGTTTTGTCACTGATGTTTCATACCTTAGATACTTCACTCCTTTTATCAGGAAAGACATTATTTGTGTCTAAATATAGCACTGTTTCTAACCCAGAGTGCCTGCAGTGTTTCTTAGAGCTATGCCTGAGCAGTTTCAGTAATAACTTTGATAGTGGGAATAGATTTCCACCCCTGCCCCTTGCAGCTACAGCTGGTGCATAAAGCCTAAGTATACACCAGGGTCCAGCTGCAGAGCTTGAGTTTGAACTTGTAACCTCCAAATACATGGAGTTCACCTCATTAGTGCTCTAAGTTAATTGAGTCAGTGCTCTGTCATCAATATCTTTAAGTTACCTTATTCCCTGGGATGCAGTTTACGGTGAATGTTGACTCTTTAGTCATATTTAATGCTAGATCTGTTCCAGTTATTCCATATTGTCTCTAAAACAAGAAAATGGTTTTTGAAAAGGGTAGAAAAAAATGAATAATCAAAGGAGCTTTGCTATGTTTTGTCTGGCTCCACCACAAATAAAGAACAGTTTCAGATTAAAATATACATCTGATAAATAAATGGCAATTTAGCTAAAGGTAACGTTACTTTCCAGGGTTTAGTCCCCACTTTTAATGACATTTCAGAGCTACCAGATCTTATAGAATAAAATTACATAAATCTCCCGTACTCGACATTTTCATTATTTTTAAATGTAACATAACTGATAACACAAAGATCCAGTAAGTAGTCTTCACGTAATGATTATCTGTCAGGTCTTGTGCTGTCTCAACTCTCATTTGGTCTGCATTAAAGGACTCCAGCGATGGCTGGATCCCCCAGATTACCTCACTCTCACAGTATTCTCAGTGGCTATGTGTCATGAGGTTCATCTATTAATATAAATTGAAGCAGCTAATTGCGTACACTTTCCTAGTCTGTGCTGCCAGTCGGATGCATAGGCATGAGGACATTTCTGCTCTTTAGACTGATATGATGTATCCCTTAGCCATTAGATTTCCTGTTTTCTTTCATTTCAGTTTTTTTTTTTTTAGTGTGCATACTTACCAAACATTCCTATTATTATGTTTTTTTTCACTTGCTTCTGATATGCTTGTGGCTTTGTATAGGTGTCTGAAGAAGCAGCCAAGCTAGAATGGTTGTGGTTTTTCCTAGCTTTGCACAGATGCAAGCTGTCACTGGTGCTTCAAGACCACAGAAGCAGTTAAGGCTGCTCAGTGTTGTGAGCCATGGCCTCTATCCCTGCAGTAAGTGAAGGTTAGGAGTACTTCACGAATACAGCTAAATACGGGCTAAATATTTGGATACTGCTTTGTATTTGGGTCATGATAGTGTCAGCCCAAATTCAGTCCTTTGGCAGTATTAATAAGGCATGTCTCAGTCTGACATAAACCAAATGAGGCTACAGATGCTCTCTCTGCAGAAAAGGCTTTATTTGTGCAAACGCCTTGCAGCTGGCTCCTTCTTCTGCATGCGCTAGTGATCTAGAACCAAAGTGTCAGAAATCTCCCCAAATCACTGCAAATCTCCCAGTATTTTTTATCATTTCAAGACAGACATTCTCACAATTGTGACGTGAAAGGATCAGCAATGAACAGGTTGTGCGGTAAACCTGAAGGAAAAGAAAATGGAAAGAAACTTTTTTTCAGAAGAAGTGTCTGAGAACTGAAGAAAGAAGAAATCAGTCTTCAAGAAAGAACCGCAGATACTGTCTGATTTGGAATCATTTATAGTCTAACCAAATCCATTGCTCTTGCACACACCAAAACTTTTCTTACAATGATTCTATCATGACATATTTTACTGGGGAGAGGTTTGCTAAATGTTTTGCAGATGGAGGAGTTGACTGAAGGAATTCGCTGGGCTTTTATTGACATGTTGGAAAAGGAAAACGACTGGATGGACTCTGAAACAAAAAGAAAAGCTTACGAGAAGGTAACAAATATAAATGTTGAACGGGTAAAATCCTGTTACGGTGAAGATTTGACTTGAGTGAGAACAGAATGTCATGAACTCTACTTGCAGTTCCAGTTAATTACCCATTGTTTTGTTTGTGAAGGGACATGTGCCACATTTGTTTCACTAGAAGCTGAACCAACTGAGCACCTGCTTCTCTACTGAAGTTATTTTTGTTACCTTGTTCTTCTTCCCTTGCCTCCATCTTTCCCCGTCTGGCTCTGACTGATGCAGACTGTGAGCTCCTTTCAGATTTGCTTGCACAGTGGCTTTTCTACCCAAGGTCTTCATCTTGATTGGGATGTCAGGGGCACACCAACCTACAAACAGAAAATGGTGTTTAAAATATCTGGCACAGCTGAGGGTGTTTGATGTGAAGATGGAGGATCCAGCCTAGAAGGGTATATCAGAATTGTCCAGGTCTCATACCTTCTCCAATGTCATGGTGGGAGGCCTACCTTGAAAGCCATCTTCCAGGAGAGCAATGACCATCCCAGCTAAACACCCATTTCCCGATAGAATAATGCCGGGTATGAAGTGCTGTGATCAAGGATAGCATTACTGGTCCTGATTATTTCAGATGGAGTGACAATGAAATGCAGGAGGTAAAGGTGAAGGCAAGAGGAGGTACTCAAAGCTCCCTTTTCACCTTATTCCCACATTTACAGCATGTGATATGTGGAAAGGGAGCTTGTCCAAATGCAGAGCTCTGCCCCCAGAGCAGCAGTTGGAAGAGGCATAAACAAAGAAGAGTGGAGGGCAATGTGTAGGACTGTGTCCTTATTTGTTGAGGCAATGGGGTATCAGTGAATTAATAAATACCCTCTTTGAATAAACTGACATGCAAGTGCAGCTGAACTGTTCCTGCTCTCTGTGCTTGAATAAAAATAGAGGTGTTTTGATTTAAAAACAAACAGGGACTTCAAAGTTTTTTTTGTAATTCTGATGAAAAGGCTGTTGAGACATTTTATCATTGGGAAGTTTTAAATTCCATATACAGCCCATTTACATTTTATACAGCAGTGCTCTTCACAGATGTGCAGATGAAATTGAGCTGCATAAGTGCACCAATAAACTCTGTAGCAAGAAAACAGTAAGGTGCCATTTATTTCCTGCTAACGTGATGGTAAATGGACTGCAGTTATTATTTTTACTGGCTGTTATGCTTGGTTTTTTACTAGAAATACCCTTAGAAATACAATGATCTCTAATTTAGATATTTGACAAATTTGGTACAAAATAAGAGCAGGAAGATTTTCTAATTATTTCCTTAATAGACATATTCCTATATACCTTTACAGGCATATGCAAGTCTGAGGTTGATTTTCCTCACAAACGATCTGCTTAACAATTTTGTTCAAAATCTGCTACCTGCCTTTCAGCAGAGAAACAATATAAGCATTGCCGCAGACTAATAAACTCCCTAAAAAGCTCTCCCTTTCCCAATTTAGGGAGAGTTTTCTTAAGAAAGTAGGTTAGATCTTTTGCAGGTAGAGGTGCCTCTTTCCCTCTCTTGAAACATTTAGGAAGCTTATGGCGCTTTGCTTGCAATTTAGGCGTCTCCTAAAGTTTCTGAAGTTAATGGGGCAAGTCTGGGACGAACAATGCATGACAAACTAAATTCAAGAAATACAACAAAAATAATACTACAAGCCCATAATGCTACAAAAAGCAAATGGTTTAAATCCATTCTCACTGGCTTGAACAACAATTTTATAGTTTACTGTCATAGGAACAAGGTCAAGCTTGTAAGACCCAAGTGTTACGTAATGACTTAGAAATTGCAGCAACGATTATGTGGTAGGACTTACGACTGTAAGTTTAAGTTCAGATTCACAGAAATGGCTGCTTGGCTAGAAGGAAAGAGTCTAGAGAGATATTTTGGTGGATTTCCAGACATAGAGTTTGTGCATGTTTATTAAATACTATTTATTGCTAATGATAGATATTGGGTTTGTCCTGGGACATCTGAATGGGCATGTTTTTAATTCAAGAAATAGATTCATTACAGGTACAGTCAGATAATTCCCTGGGGAAATCTACGATTTATAATACAGCAGAACTTTCAAAATCTGTTACTTTGTTCCAATTAAATCTCATGAGCTCAGCATGTTATGCTTTCACTTTTTTAATAATTACACTTTAATAAAGTAGCACAGACAACAGGAATTTTGAAGTGGGGATTGTTTGGTTATTTAAAAAAAAAACAGTATTATTTTATTACTTTATTATATAGATCTGTAAAGTGGCATTTCTTTGTCAATAAATGTTACCCGCATCTGTGAGAAAAGTGCAAATGCTGTGGATTTCACAATTTAGGAGAGAGCTTAGTTTGTTCTTGAATTGAAGTTGTATCGGCCTGAGGGTCTTCTCAGATTTACTCTTCATTTTGGACTGCTATCAAACAGAGACTAGTGTTATGACAGGGCACAGCAGGATGCTGAAGGCACCTTCTTTCAGACGAAAGCCAGAAAGAACTCTCTGCTTTGGTCTTCTGTATAGGCAAACTAGTATTTTAGCCAATTATTGCTGGGCTGAGCCCAATAACACATAAAACAACTGTTCTAGTTCTCTGTGGGTGCTAACATCTTCATGGAATTTTTTTTACTAGGGTAGGATGTTCTGCTTGGAAACAAATTTCAGTTCTGTGTGAGCATCTTCTGCTTGAAGAACAAAAAGATGACACCTACTTCATTATTAATCTGATATCCTTCTATGATAAGGTCACCTGCCTAGTGGACAAAGGGAAGATGGTGGATGTAGTTTTTCTGGATTTTAGTAAGGCTTTTGGATACTATGATTCTATTCTATGATTCTATACTGTCCCTCACAGCATCCTTCTGGACAAGTTGTTCCACTGTGAGATGAGCAGGTACATGGTGCGCTGGGTGAAGAACTGGCCAAATGTCAGGGCTCAAAGGGTTGTAGTGAATGGGGCTACATCTGACTGGTAACTGGTCACCAGCAGTGTTCCTCAGGGCTCTATCTTAGGGCAAGTTCTGTTCAATATTCTTATCAATGATCTGGATGTGGGAGTTGAATGTACCATTAGCAAGTTCGCTGACAACACTAAACTAGGAGGTGCTGTTGACTGTCTGAAGGGACAAGAGGTCTTGCAGAAGGACCTAGACAGGTCGGACTATTGGGCAATGACTAATGGGATGAAATTTAACAAGTCCAAATGTCAAGTTCTGCCCCTAGGATGAACTAACGCCGGGGAGAGGAGTGGCTGGAGAGCGAACACGCAGAAAAGGNGTTCTAGTTCTCTGTGGGTGCTAACATCTTCATGGAATTTTTTTTACTAGGGTAGGATGTTCTGCTTGGAAACAAATTTCAGTTCTGTGTGAGCATCTTCTGCTTGAAGAACAAAAAGATGACACCTACTTCATTATTAATCTGATATCCTTCTATGATAAGGTCACCTGCCTAGTGGACAAAGGGAAGATGGTGGATGTAGTTTTTCTGGATTTTAGTAAGGCTTTTGGATACTATGATTCTATTCTATGATTCTATACTGTCCCTCACAGCATCCTTCTGGACAAGTTGTTCCACTGTGAGATGAGCAGGTACATGGTGCGCTGGGTGAAGAACTGGCCAAATGTCAGGGCTCAAAGGGTTGTAGTGAATGGGGCTACATCTGACTGGTAACTGGTCACCAGCAGTGTTCCTCAGGGCTCTATCTTAGGGCAAGTTCTGTTCAATATTCTTATCAATGATCTGGATGTGGGAGTTGAATGTACCATTAGCAAGTTCGCTGACAACACTAAACTAGGAGGTGCTGTTGACTGTCTGAAGGGACAAGAGGTCTTGCAGAAGGACCTAGACAGGTCGGACTATTGGGCAATGACTAATGGGATGAAATTTAACAAGTCCAAATGTCAAGTTCTGCCCCTAGGATGAACTAACGCCGGGGAGAGGAGTGGCTGGAGAGCAAACCTGCAGAAAAGGATCTGAGGTGCTGGTCAGCAGCAGGCTCAATAGGAGTCAGCAGCGTGCCCTGGCAGCCAAGAGAGCAAACCACATCCTGGGGTGCATCAAAGACAGCATCACTAGCTGGTCAAAAGAGGGGATTATCCTGCTGTATTCAGCATTAGTGTGGCCTCACCTGGAGTACTGTGTGCAATTCTGGGCCCTACAATTTAAGTTGGATGTGAAGGTACTTGAGTGCATCCAGAGGAGGACAACAAAGGTGGTGAAAAAGGGCTGGAAGGCATGTCCTATGAGAAGCGGCTAAGGACTTTGGGCTTGTCTAGTTTGGAGAAAAGGAGGCTGAGGGGTGGCTTCACTGCTCTCTACAGCTTCCTGAGGAGGGGAAGTGGAGAGAGAAGTGCTGATCTCTTCTCCCTGGGATCCAGTGACAGGATGCGTAGGAATGGTTCAAAGCTGCTCCAGAGGAAGTTTAGACTAGACATTAGAAAGCATTTCTTTACCAAGAGGATGGTCAAACAATGGAACAGGCTTCCTAGAGAGGTGGTCAGTTCCCCATGCCTTCCAGTGATTAAGAGGCGTTTGGACAAAGCCCTTAATAACATGCTTTAAATGTTGGTCAGCCCTGAAGTGGTCAGGCAGTTGAACTAGATGATCGTTGTAGGACACTTCCAACNAACCTGCAGAAAAGGATCTGAGGTGCTGGTCAGCAGCAGGCTCAATAGGAGTCAGCAGCGTGCCCTGGCAGCCAAGAGAGCAAACCACATCCTGGGGTGCATCAAAGACAGCATCACTAGCTGGTCAAAAGAGGGGATTATCCTGCTGTATTCAGCATTAGTGTGGCCTCACCTGGAGTACTGTGTGCAATTCTGGGCCCTACAATTTAAGTTGGATGTGAAGGTACTTGAGTGCATCCAGAGGAGGACAACAAAGGTGGTGAAAAAGGGCTGGAAGGCATGTCCTATGAGAAGCGGCTAAGGACTTTGGGCTTGTCTAGTTTGGAGAAAAGGAGGCTGAGGGGTGGCTTCACTGCTCTCTACAGCTTCCTGAGGAGGGGAAGTGGAGAGAGAAGTGCTGATCTCTTCTCCCTGGGATCCAGTGACAGGATGCGTAGGAATGGTTCAAAGCTGCTCCAGAGGAAGTTTAGACTAGACATTAGAAAGCATTTCTTTACCAAGAGGATGGTCAAACAATGGAACAGGCTTCCTAGAGAGGTGGTCAGTTCCCCATGCCTTCCAGTGATTAAGAGGCGTTTGGACAAAGCCCTTAATAACATGCTTTAAATGTTGGTCAGCCCTGAAGTGGTCAGGCAGTTGAACTAGATGATCGTTGTAGGACACTTCCAACTGAAATATTCTATATTCTCTTCTATTCTTATTATCTATTAATTAAAGGAAGTTATTAGTGAGGTAAAAAATGTCTTGGTCTTTTATGTTTTCATCAGTAGCTGTCACATTGTCCCTTATAGCAATGCAGACTAGAGCTCCTGCCTGAAGTTCTATGGCATAACCGTATGCTGCTTGGAAATGACTGATTCACATATTTTGCTTTTCCTCTGTATTTTTCATCTCATTGCATTCCTGAATTTTTTGAATGCTCTGGGAAGAAAGGAACTGTAGAAACCTGGTGTTTTTTGTTTACTGGGCCGGCTCCATGTGATCCATTTAATTTGTCATTAGCCTTTTCATTAACTTCAGGCCTATTTGGGTCATTAACGACATTTTTACTCATTTCCTGGAAAAATAAAAAGGTCAATGTGGGATCTGGATGTCTGGACTGCGAGCACCGAGAGCCTTCCTAGAAAAACATCTCATCTTAGACTACTCTTCTGTTCCTTATGGTGATTATATCTTTAGATGACAACGCTGTAATGCAAACGACTTGGCAGACTTTAAAGAGAGTTAACTGTAAATCCTCTCCATGATTCGGATGCTCACTGTTTTGTGTGTTTTCTGGTGCCTGTCTTCTGTCAGATGCCCACCTTTCTTGTGCACTTGGCTGAGGCCAAACTTGTATACCTTGCTGTCAGCCTGATGCTTTGCAATCAAAGGGACCATCGACCTCCAGAGGACTTACAAAAGGCACTCTGGTAGAATCGATGCTCGAATTTTGCTTTAGGCAGCCTGTCAGCTCCATCTAATCACTGAAACATTTCTCTCTCTGTGACTGTGTGTCTGTTCTGTTTTTTTAAGTTACTCAGAGAGGACATTACTAATTTGATGAGCCCAAGCCATATTAAAAGGATCAAATCAACTAGTCCATGTGACATAAGGAACAATTGTCTGAGAATCACCCTTTTTAGCCCTTGCGTACTTTGGTGTTAAGGTTTGGCTTTCACTTTGTAGCAAAACAATGTAATGAGATAACATCGAATAATTTCCTTCTCTCCTCCCTCTGCTCCTCTCTTTCTGCGATCGAAACATGGATTTAAACCAACCAGTCTTGCAGAGAGAGATTTTTCACAGGGTTAGGTGACTCGGTCTGTCTTCATGTGCAGTTCTCACCTAGCTCTCTGGATGGAGCTCATGCTGCTTCCAAAGGAGTTCCGAGTCGGAGAGGAGCATTCGGCTCTATGCTGTGATGCTCTGTTTTCTACCTCGTCCTTCCTCCTCTGTTCTGTGCAAGCCTTGCTTTATTGCTCTCTATTTGACTGTCGTCTGAAATTTGCTTAAACTATACCTGTTAACCTCCCGAATTTTCAATGGAGATCTCCAATTAAAAAAAAAAAGGCAAAAGGTTCCTCTTCTTGCCCTTTTAGCACCTCTCTTTCGTAAAGATCATTACATTTTGCCCTCATTTGAAGAAGAGAAAAATTATTCAAATGAGTGCAGCTCCAAGGGTGTGTCTGGCAATGGTCTTCAAGTATGTGGTCTGCGAGTTACAGAAGCCGTGCAGAAAGATCCCTCATCAGCTTCCCAGGCACCTGGTGAGCTCTGGGCCACCTTGCAGCCTCTGAGAAGGATGGCAGATGAGGAGGAGGGGGAGAGAGAAGAGCCTTTTGTTTCCCTTACAATGAAGGTGCAGATTGCAGCCTGCTATGTCAGCCAAATGGTATTGACAGCTGCATTTTGTAATGGTGGGCCACAGGGAAAAGGGAGAACCCGCAACTGAAACTCCATTGACATGACTTGTGTGATCAGGGCTCTCATCTTTAAAATGGTAATTTATTGCTGCTGCTCTTCAAAGCATAATTCAGTGGAAGATCATCACTGAGATGTAAAACTATTCTCGTTCCTGGGCAGGAGCCATTATTTTATTAATCACTTTTTTTCATTCCTGAAATGCCCTTTGTGCTTGGGTTTAACTGGAGGCTTGAAAAAGATATTTTTACACAAATGCACGTTTTCTGAAAGTTTTCAAATCTCCTGTATAACAGCCTGTGTTATAGAAAGTTGGGGTTTTTTTTGCCTTGCAATACTATTTTTAAATCAGGGATGATAAGCCAAAAAAAGCTTGTTTTTCTCTAATAAGATTTTTTTTTTCCTGTAACATTATTAACCTCTTTAGGTCATGGAGCACAAATCCCAAGGTCACTGTGCAATCATTTTTTGCCTGCTGAACTTGCCTGCTGCTTGGCTTTATTCCTCTCTAAGGAAATTGTATACGCAACACTTGTTTTCTTCACATCTCTCTGAGTCTGAAGACTGAGGCAAGAGAACCACAGGAAAATATAAGGACAGTGCCTAGCTATAGGTGTCTGTCTCGGGCAGTGTTAGGTACCTTTGTTTACCCTACGGGGTTTGTTCTGGTGTTTCAGAGAGCTACGGCAAACCTCTCTAGATAATGCTGTGCAATTTAGGCCAATAGCCCTTAGGAAATCAAGAGCCATCTGTACAAGCCCCGATTTAACAAAATATGGGTACTTTAAATGAGATAGGTGTCCATGGCTTATCCCGCTGAAGCCATTCGCTTCTCAGCTGGAACTTACTGACTGTATCCAGCCCTCAGGTCAATTAGCTGAGCCCCTGCCATCTTTCCCAGTTCTCCATGGTCTCTCTTCCCATTTGGGTGATTTCACTATGAACATGACAGCCATACTGTTCCGACCAGAGGTCCAATGTCTGGCTCGGACAGTAGCCAAACAGTAGCAGATGTTTAGAGATGAACATAAGGACAGGGCAAGCATAAAAGGATACATTCCCACTATCCTCTCCTGGCCTCTGACAATGTGCAGCTCAGTTGCTTCCTGAGCCAGAAGCGGTGTCTTTGTCTTTATTCATATTTTTCTGCTGTGAGTTTGTCTAGTGACTTTTTGAAGCCACAACAATTTTTATCACCCACAGCTTCCCATGGCAAGGAGTTCCACTGCCTCACTGTCCTCTGTGTGAGAAAGCATCTCCTTTTGCTTGTCTGGAAAATGTCACCTTCTCCCCCTACCTTCTTGTAGTGGGGAAACCAGAGACTCATCATTGCCTGTTCTTTCTCGTGCCCACTCTTGCTTATGTATAACCTTGGCACAGTAATACATCCAGGGAGTATGGAGCCTCCTGTGTTTGTTCAAACGGACTGTCCAGGGCATGCACTAGATACAATTCTGAAAAATAACTTTTCATTAAAGATCTGAGGCATGCCCAGACACAAAGGCTAGATACCACTGCCGAAATTAATCTTGCTTAATGCCATGCTAATTTTGCACAAAGATGACAAAGCATCCAACCTTGAGAGCGTGCATCGGGTGCTCTGCAAAAGAAAAAATACCTTTTGTGCCTTGTGGGGTCTGTGTACCCATCCTATGTAAAATAATGCAAAAATATGACAGAGGAACTAGCCCTGAGCCTCAACATCTCCCGTATCTCAAGTGGGCTTTTCTGGAATGAAAGCCAGCACAAGGCTGACAGAATAACTCTCTGTAAAAAAGAGGGATGGAGTTTCAAAACAAAAGATCCTAAGACACCTTTTACTGGTTCTTTTAAGTTTACTTTATATCTTTGTTTCAAGGATTTCGGAGAACTTCACAAAGTGTAAGGCTTCTTCAGAGCACAAGCAGAAGCTGCCAGACTCGCTTCAGAAGAACTAGGAAAAGAGGGGGAAATTTCCAATGGCTCTAATTGCATTTAGGCACTTCATTCCTGTTCAAAAGCCAGTTGGGGTGACTGCTGACTTCCAAGTCTGCTGGGTTTACTAGAAAGTTTTATTCAGACCTTCTTGAAAGAACCTTGTCATTTCTAAACTGGAAAGCATACTTCTGCTCAGTGCCAATTGAACCTTGGCCACATTTTTCCTTTGTGGAAGTGAACTTTCTGAAATTAGGGTGGTCTCTGACTGGGCTAGTACTTGGATGCAAAAACTTAATGTCCTGCTTGTCTTGTGGCGGTTGCATTGCAGGGAGGAATGAGCAAGTCTCCCGATAAAGTTGAAACATGAGTTGGTGTTCAGAAGAGGCAGAGTCGCATTTTAACTCTTTTCCTACATGTCTACAGTTCCCTTGGGTCTTAAATGTATCACTAGGATCTTGTCTTCGTGGTGTAACTCATCTTTATCCTACTGTGTGTGTGGACATGTGAAGAGAAGTGGACAACTGGGTAGGGAGCAGGAAGTGAAGTAGATGCTGTGCAGCTTGGAAATGAAGTAGGGGACTTGAAAAGTTTGCTCTTCTTACCTAGTTTGGAATTCAGTCAGGACATTGAAGCTACCACTCTCACACCATCCCTGGGATAGCTGTTTGGAAAATGTCAGTAGTTAGGGTAACAGTTTTCACCAGGAAGATTCAGAGAACGCAAGGTACTTCCAGCGTAGAAGTCTTCCATGCTTTCCTCTGAATAAAAATAGGTCTTCACTTTCCATCAGATCAACACTTTTCTTTTCTTTTTTTCTTTTTTTTTTTTTTTAAGTCAAATGTTTATTTCTCATCACAAACTTTAATTTTTTAATTCAAGGAATAATCTCTCTCACTTTCTGAATTTAATTTAACCTTCTCAGGAGGACTGAGTTTTCCTGTTCAGTAACCACAGGAGATGTTCTTCTCCATTGGCCAGAGTTGAAACTAATAGCCATGGCATGTTTGCTTATCTCTTATCTCTGGGGTTAGATCACTGCTGTCATCTTCTCCCTTGTTATCTGGCTGCTGCTACTGCTCACTCAGTTGTGCAGGGATGTCAGTTCCATTAATAACCTGAGCACTGTGCAAACAGATAGTGGAAAACAGGTGAAGGGAGAGGAAATTGTATTTAACCCTGATCTCGCAGCTGTCATTTTTCAGACTCTGCCACGATGCCATAAGGCCAGAATGGGTGCGTGACATCAAAACACTTGGGACAAATCTCATGCTTGAAATAGAAGGAGGGAGACAGATGGATGGACACACCTGCAGATGCTCAGGGACTGGGGTGAATCTGAATCTTTTGAGGCAGAAATGCAAAATGAAAGCATTGGTATGCTAAAAGAGAGATTAATTTTTCCAAAGGGTGGGAAGTCCTCCACCACCTCTGGAAGTCTTGGATGGTTTCAGCTTTAGCTTTCATTATCTTTGTTGTTTTACCAAGTAAAAGTACCTTCTGTAGAGGAACAGTTACAAAGACATTATAGTCCCCCAGCTCAACCGCAATAGATATTGCGGTATGGAAGACCCTTTCTCTGTATGCAAGAGAAGTCTAAAACGGCATGGTCAGGTATCTACTTGGTACTCACTTCTATTTCCAATGACTGTGCATTTCCTGGCTGTGGTGTTCTCCATGTCCTGTATACGCCCACTTGAGCCACCGAGAGGAAAGCTGCCTGCTCGCTGGGAGTGGCCAGGGCCATGGGCTGGGGCTCCGGCATGGACCCTCAGCCTCGGGCACTGAACTGTACAGGACCAGGAGCCTTAGCAGCACTTCAACTTGCTCAGGTATTGTACTAGTCACGGAGGTCTGAAGCAAAGTTGTGAAATGTTTAAATGGCTTCAGGTACTGGTATTGCTGGAATTTACTTTTAGAGGAGGTTTACCACAAGGAGGTCATCAGACTCAGGAATTTGCTCCCTTAGAGGCCTTTCAGAAGCCAGGACGCTGTGTCTAAGAATAAAGGCTTCCTCAGCTGCCCTCCTTTGGGAGGGAGCTGTGAGGTGTCTTGTGCTTGGTTTTCTGGGTAAGTGATGAGTTCCATCAACGTGGAAATAAATACATAGACATAATTTATTTAAGTATAAAAATATGCAAAGATTTGGAGTAGAGAGTGATTTGATCTGGAGCAGAAAGTACAGCATATAATGCATGTGTTTTTTCTATATTCTGCGGCTTACATTTTTGTCTATGTATGCATCTGCTTTCCCCCATGTGTTTGTAAGGCAGGGACAACTGGTAGTGGCATGCTTACTGGTACACTGCTGGTTGGGGTCCCTGTTCAAGCAAAATGAATTTCTCCCCAGAGAGAAAACCTGCAAGTTCTGAGCCAAGCAATGCTTGTGTTTAGGTCCTCAGTCCCCATCTCAGTTTTAGAGTAGTGTAAGAACAAGTCTCTGCCATGTCTGGTCTCAGCTGTATCTAGACTGGGTCTGCTGCTCACTTGCAGCTAGAAATGAAAAGAGAATTTTTCACATTCTATTCATTAACAAAAAAAACCAATGTTGCTCTGCAACCTTTGCTAAGCAAAGATAACCTTGAAAATGTTAAATGAATATAAACTGATGCAAGCAGAGTCTAAGGTCAGAAGTTGTCCCTCTCTGGAACAGGTTATTCAGAGTTTGGCATAAAACTGCCAAAAGAAATGCGGTGGTAACTCATATCCCATACAGCTGTGATGGGGTGAGAGCCTCCTAACCCTTTCCCAGTCCCTGGGGCTGTCCTTCGCTCAGCATTCAGTGCCAGGGGTCTCCAGCACACCGGGCTTTTTTGGGCCTTTGGGGACTTTTATTTTATCAGCGTAGTGGTTTTCGTTAAACCTGCTCTTTTCCCAGAGCTAAAACAAAAAAAGCAGAAAAGATTTTGCAGCAAGGTGGGTGTGCTTTTAGCAAGAGATGGCATGACAGTGGGAGTATGGGTCAACTAATGAGGTGCTCTGGCAGTGAGCAGTCAAACGAGTCCAGGAAGGAGTTTTTACAAAAAATGCAACATAATAATTTCTGCAGCTCACTAATGTGCCAAAGGCCAGTCAAAGGTGGATTTTTCTTTGTGTCATTGCCAATCCTTAGGATTCTGGTGAAAAAATTAGTTTGGTAAGGATAGCTAATGTAATTTCAAAAGACAGATGAAGAGAATTTTGAGTTGTGGGGGGGTTTTTTGTTGGGTTGTTTGGGATTTTTTTGGGTTTTGTTTGTTTGTTTGTTTGTTTGTTTCTTTTGTTTTAAGAGACAATTGTATTGGAAAACATAGAACATTGCCTGAAAATAAAGGCATGAGGAGGGGGTACAGTCTTCTAAAGTGCTAAGGATGCTAAGTCTAAGCTTAAATCAGGTGCATGAGCTATTAGAGCCATGTCAAAGGCAGCCTAGCAGCATATACCATGGGGCGGGCATATATATACCAGCAGAATACTAATGTTGGTCTGTGCCTTCAGGCCACGACCCTTACTTCTGGCTTGTTTGAAGTGCAGCTGGAGGAGCTGCTAGCTGTCGGCACACCCCCCGGTATAGTCATGCCCTAAGTGATGCACAGAGGCGTAGAGGGGAATCCAGTGCAGCAATCCCCATGCTGGAGTGGACCTGTCATGGCTGGTGTGGTGACGTGATGCCATAGCTGGACCTAGCGCAGGCTGAGTCAGTTTGCATATGCGTGCACTGTCCTTTCTTCTGGTCCACAGGCATGATCCCAGCTCCACTGAGAACCCAGGGGCCCTTAAAACTGGCTGAGGAGCTCTGGACAGTGATGGTTAGATGTTAAATACATCTTCTCTCAGGTACTCAGTTGTGCTGGTCTGCTGTATAAGTGCACGTATGTATTGTATAATCACAGATGAAGATATTTGCTGGGTGCCATGAAGAAATGTATTTAATTTACAGAGCTGTGGTTCTGCTCATAAAAGACAGCACTTATGTCTGTCGTATATAATACTCTATGTATAAAATAATGGAATAGTGATCACTGTAATACAGAGATTACTAATGGAAAATGGAATTAAAATAAAATGGACAAAGGATTTCTTCTTTTCTTAGCAAAATTAAAGCATTGCTGGCAGCAGAATGAGTTTGGAACCAAGCTGGTAGGAGGAAATACGAGTAGGTCTATTATTTATGCTGTTGCATTGAACTAAGGAGTTATGCTTGTGAAAATATCACAGTGAATTTGTATTTTTATATAAGTAAGACTGTTTCAGGTTTTCTGTGATTTAGTTCAGTTCTATTGCTAAAAAAAATTTAAAAAATTAATGCAGGAGTAGTTTAAACTGAAAAATTAATTCCAGTGAAATTACTAGTCACAGTGCTTGAACTGACGATTGAGTCTTTGTTTTCCAGAGACCCAGAAGCAAAAGGGATTTTGTACAGGAAAGAGTTGCACCAGTGTACATTGTTGCCTTTTCTGACTCTCTTCTGTGCATGACAGTCCTACTAAACCTTTAGGGGCTTGCAACTTTATGGTTAGTAATATTATCTTGTTAGCTAGTAGATATTAAGACTGAATATATAATCTCAACTGACAGTTTGCTTAGAAAATTTTTTGCCCCTTTTCCCCTCCTTTTCCTAGAAGGTAATGTATGGTGTGGTCCCTTTTTGAGATCAATAGGTAATATTTTCTTGTCAGGAAGTTTTCTTTGAGTGAGACTTCAGTTTCAAAAGATGATTTAGAGGAAGGGGCAAACAAACGTAACACATAATCCCTTTGCTGTTCCTTCTCCACTTTCCTACGCTATGCGTTCCCAGCAGTTGTCTTGTGCTAGTTCCAGCACTTGCTGGATCTCTCTGTGTAGGGATTCAGCTCACTGATCTGGCAGAAAATTAGCTGGGGTAAAACTTGGATAGATTTCTGCTACGTTAGTGAGCTAAGCAGTCTCTCAGAAAGATGTGGCAAGGAGCCGAGGCAGCTCACGGAGGCTGTGGGTGCAGGCGGAGCAGGCAAAAGTATGAGGAGAGATGGGAGGAGCAAGGGAGAATGGTGAGGACTAGGACATTTTTTTTCACTTGGCAGCACAAAGCTGTTAAATGGACTTAGCTGTTTTTGAAACCACAGAGTGTATTTAACTGAAAACAATTTTATGTGTACTTGATGCTATAATATTTTAAACTTCTGTTGCGTTGCTGGGTGTGATTATTCACATAAGTCACTTGATTTTTTTTAGGTTTTTTTTTTTAGTTGTTTTTTTTTTACCTCTGGGCTTAAGCTATTACAAGACTGGAGAAATAGCTGTATTTTCCATCTTTGTAACTGATTAATGTAGAACATTAAAAACAATTATTGAAATATTGAGGAGAGGGTTATGGTGCAGTGTGAGATGGTGGTATGTGAATTATTATTACGTTAAGCGACACTAGCTGTCAAAATCTTGAAAAATCTACATGGTTTGTATTGTTGTGGTATGCAAATATAAGAGAAAAGTTAAAGCCAAAGTTAAAAAATAAATAGTTTGATGATTAGCTATATTCTGGAGTATGGATTATAGCCAGATCATTGCAGATCAAGTGCTCTTAAAAATTATCATTTCAGGCCAAGTGTTCATGTCTGAGTTGCGACTTCACTTTTGATTGCAGTTGACGAAGTGCAAATCCCCAACATTTCATGCGGCCCCTGCATAGGAAATAAAATACATGATTAAGGTAGGCCTAGTCCATCTCCCACTCAAGTCAGTGGGTCACTTCCTACTGATATCTGTAGGACTGGGCTTTAGCCCTGCGATGGAACGTTTCTGTGTTTTACCAAGATCCATCACTCTATTTTTCTAGTTTTTCTATACGTAAAACCTAAATAGATGCAGTGATATTTATGCAGCAATTTTACCAGATGGCTCTTGAATCATCTGTTTTCAATGAAAAATGAAAAGACCAGACACGTACATAAAGGCTGAATTAATCTTTGTAATTAAATGGAACATTACTTTGCCGTGAATGATTTTAGCTTTCAGAATGTATTTCATGCTAATTTTTCAGTGAACTGTAATTGTATTAATTTTTTATATTTTTAGAAGCTTGAAAATGATCTTCACAAAGTTACCGTGAGTCAAGTTTATACACAGAAAATCTGTGTCAGACTCATAAAATTTGTTGGGGGTGAGATATATGTTTTGTTTTGTTTTTTTTTACAGTAAGTACAATATGTCAGTACTTGGTGTTGCTAGCAGGCCTACAAAATATCCAAATCATACTGTGATGGGCAAAAAAGGCTCTTGGAAGGCTCACATGCCAGGTTTGGTTGTCAAGTGAGAATTTGACTAGACTGGAAACTGGGATGCTTTGTAGCACTGAAACGCATGTGTGCATTCCCATGTTGGGAAGTTGTGAAGTCAAAAGTGAAAGGTCGTTTATGATTTTGTCTCTGTAGTAAACTGACTTGCAATGCTCTCATTGTGACAGAAGGACACACTGATGATAAAATCCCCACTGTGTTGAAGTCAGTGGGGAAACTTCCTCATATAATTGGTGGCGGAGGAAGTAGTCCCACTCCGGGTCCTCTGCCTTGGAACCTGCTCTCTGGCTGCTGGGACAGAAAACAGTTATCATGACTTACTCTAAAGGATGCTACTGTTCTGTGTCACCCCCTGCAAGAGCCTCTCGCTTTCAGTGGCAGGAGACAAAGACTGTGGAGATGAGTTTTCCTAATTTACCCAACAGCCTAAGGTAGGCTGAGTACTTAACAATAGCTGGGGGAAATACCCTTTTCTTCCTGTATGCATGGTTATTTAATATGCAAATTAGATATAGGAATTAAATGAGCCTTTAAACCATAAAAAGTTGTGCATGGTGCATTTATGGTGGATTCACGTACAATTACCACATGGTTGGTTCCTGTATATTTGCCACATTTCATTTGCTTTCCCTGTATGTGTGTGCATGCCTCCTGGAAGGCTGGTCTCTTAAACACACTTTTAATCTTATCGAGGGGAAAATACTGACTTCATTATCAAAGAGCGAGCCAGTCACAGAAGAGTTTTCCACTTTCTCATGCTGTATGAATATGGACTCTTTGAACCGCCATCAAATATTACTCAAGTGAACAGAAAAGATAGCCAAGGAAGCAAGAGACTTCCAACATGCAAATTTAGAAACCTGCTCTTAATACAATGCTTTCTAACTTGTCTGTTGTGTAAATAAACTGGGCTGTGTGCTGGGCCCAGCTGAACAGGCTTGGAACTGATGGTCCAAAGCCCCTGGGAGGAATCCCAGTTGGAGGGATTCCCAAGGACTTCAGAGGGCTTCCTCTGTCCTCTCACATGTTTTGCTTTGGCTACAGGAAACATTCCCTCTACCAGGAGCCACACGCCCTTCGCGGTCGGCATCAAGGAACTTACTGGTGTGCCACAGCCTTCTGGCCTGCCACCCATGCTTTCTGCCCTAAGTGCTTTCACAGCCTGTATGGGCCTGGACCTGATCCCAGGCTGGAGTCAGGAAGCTGGAGGCAGCCCTTCAAAAAGAGAGATGCCTTTGGTCCTTCAGATCAAGCAAACTTATCCCTCTGTTCCTCCCATACCAGTATGCGCTACACAGTGGAGATAAGGTGGCCCTGGGCCACTAGCTCAGTAGAATCTCAGGGGAGCTTGGCACACCTCTAAATTTTTTGCCACATCATACATAGCATTAGGACCAATTTGAGACACATTCCTTTTCTCGGAGAAGCTGTACAGTGAGACGTGGATTGCACAGGACCAACTTGTACCAGTTTGCTCTCCATCAGCTCTTGCTCTAGATGTTCTCAAACAGGCTCCTAAAGGATGTTGTTCATTTGTGATTTTAGATGGTCCAGAAGCTTTGTAACGGTGTTTAAGCATGTACATATGTTTTCTAATAACAAATTAACTTGGTGGTGCAGTAACAAAGTGTGTACTTTTCTGAATCTGTTATCCTACATGACTGGTGGAACATTTAAGGCAGCATTGAATTACAGTGGTAGTAAGGTCTACACGGTGCTAGTAAGGGCTACCTTAGAGTTTAGTCATTACAGAGTATATAGCTGTCTGTGTCTTGCTCAGACTTCTAAAACACACATATTATGGCAAAAACTTCTAAGTAACTTCTAATGCAGTGAAGTAACTTTTTTCCCTTATATATATCTTACAAAATAGAGATAGCTCTAGCCATTGATAAAACATCAAAGTACCAGGAGCAACATTATCTTTTGAGTTTACTTTCAAAAAAGTCTTTGAGACAAACTGTTATTTCCTGGGGTTTATATAGGCTTTATAACAAAATATCTCAGTAGTGCTTGACCATTTTTTCCTCGTACATGGAAATCTTAAGCTCATGACGTCAGTTGTCAAAGACGCAAAGCAAGAGTATGTGTGACCTGAAAAGTGAGCTCAGTTCTCCTGAGGTGGTCTGGTTGGAAGAGCTCTTCCCATCTTCCTTTTCTAATGCAGCAGTGCCATGACAAGGCTAAAGGATTTAAGTGTCACTAAAATATACAATTAATGTTAAATATTAATCATATGATTATCTACCACATTGTAAGATTATATATGATATTTAGGTCAACCTATGTCAGACCTGCTATTAAGGAACCTGGAGGAATCATCCTCACCCTTAGAGATGTTTGGTTAAGGAATGGGGTCTAAAAGAGCCAAAACGTGGCAGTTCCAAGCTGCTGCTCTCAGTGGGCTGCTGTGGAAGAAGAGGCCGAGATGGATGGGGCAAATATTCCATAAAGACCCCAAAATGTCCATGCGGTGAAGTAGAGATAGACATATTGTGGTCTCTGTGTTGGCTAAATCATTGGTGAAATGACAGTGTACTGACACAGGTAATCCTTACTTTTTCTTTAAAAGCCACTGTTGATTTTTTGCAAGTTGCACTATAAATTGTTTTTAAAGGGTTTACCCTTCATCATATAAGTTAGTTTTTAAATTAAATCTGTTTAATCAAAATGCTAAGAGGTTCAATTAAGTAGATTCAACACAGAGGCTACTCTTAAGTGATTCAGATGGTTACTCTGGAACACATGCAGAACATTTGAAGTTCACTGAACTTGTTTAAGCAGCTGACTTAGTAAAAACTAAAACTGATGGGTTTTGTACTTTGCTTTTTCAAGACTAGTATAACAACTAGGATTGAAACATTTGAGATGGAAAACGGAAATTTTCCAGTTCCTTGCAAAGTTCAGTCAGCTGGACCTGACAATACCATCAGGGAAAAAAAGGCACTCTAGATTATATACAAACTTGTAGATTGATTGTGCTCCACCCCCTGCTTTTTATTCCAGCCTGCCCCCCCGCTCCCCCGGCATTTAAAGTATCTTGAAAGGCTGCTCTACCTTCTGGAAAACTCAGAAAACATTGTGTTGAGAGTTAATTTGGCTCATTTCATATTTTCTGTTCAGCATTTGTCTTCCTTTTTTTTTTTTTTTTTATCACTAGGGATATTTGCATGACAATGGGATCTTTCTTGCTTAAGAGATCATCTGCTGCTGCTGCTAATTTCCTACCTGAAGTTGTAATCTTCTGTTTGTGACATCTTAATTATCTTAACAACATTTAATTGTGATGTCACAAATGGAGGATTATGACTTCGGGTCGGAAATAAGATTGAGAAATTGAAGGAGTCTGAAGAAGCAAAGAAGCCTTTCTTCTTGAAAAATAAAAGAGGAAACCAAATAATTTTGGTTAAACGGAGGCAGTCCTTGATCAGCTTCCTTCTTATAGTCGTGGAACAGACGTTTCTAATTCTTAGTGTTGTAGGAGGCCTGGTTGTATTGTGACAGTGCGGAGGGGGAGAAGGGGGAAGGATTTCATTGTGGAGGAAGGGGAATCTTCCCTTGAACAGTCACCCCCTGCAGCAAGAGGGAAATAATAGAAATCGGTGGACCCCAGAGAGGTTTGGGCTCTGCTTGCAGAGAGCAGAATGCAGGGTTGGTATGACTGCAGTCGGTTTAAAGGCCAGTCCATTTATTGCACTTCATATCTTGCAATATTCATTTAAGTTTAGACATCTGAGTTTGAAGAACAAATTTCCAGAAGAGCATTTTTTGAGGGGTGGGGGGAATTCCAAAGACTTGAGGAGAAATTACATTCAGCATCCTGAAAACATACAAAATGAAATCTTTGTGCTACCCTAGTCCACCGTGGCTTTAATTCTATGGACTTATATTTCGCTTCTTGGTATGTCATCTTATCCTTTTGTATCCTGCTGCTTTTCTTCTGGAAATGTGTTGTTTCCACAGAGATTCTGGGTGGCTAGGTGGCCTGCTGGTGTTTTTTGAGGACATTACTAAGGTTGTTTATATACTTACTCCACCATTTACAAAGTGGGAATACTCATCTACAGCTACTATTACTTCTCACCAGAGTGTTTACACAGATGGTGCATAAACACCAGGACCAAGTCATGACTGTACGAGGAAAAAACCCAAAGTTAGTGAAAAGTAAAGTGTCTTATTTTAATACCTTTACTTACACTAGGGAAAGGGCAAAGACTGCAAAGTAGAGGGATGAAAGTGGAGGACGAAACAAAGATTAGCCCTGTGGTTTTAAGAAAGTACAGCATCCTTCAAAAAAGAATGCACCCATCCTCAGATGTAAATGGAAGTGACCCTCAGTGGAAATACATGGCTCTACACTTGCTGGAACCCAGGTTCACTCACATCTGTGTGTCAAATCTATTTTAACTGTTGGATGTGTACCAGCTTACTGTGCCAGAGCAAAATGGGCCATTTCCTGTTGTCTTTTGGAAAGCGTTGTGAAAACAGGGATTTGACCATCTGATTAACACATAATCCAGTAGGGAAAATCAGCTGTTAAGATTTTGCACTCAAACACAGCGTTGTAAGTCTGCAAAAGCTCTGCAGGTGACAACAAAGCCACTGTGATAACCTGACAACAGAACCTGGACCCTCCACATTGCTCATTTGCGGCACCAAGTTTACCTTGTAGGCAAGTTGGTTTAAAGTTAAATTAGGATGCCTTCAGCGAGGCATAATAGCATAAATTGGAAAAAGAATGCAGGGGAAAAAAACCATACACTGAGAAATGGTTTTATCTGCCAACACTTTTTTTTCTTTTTCAAAGGCAAAAGCAGTTATGGCAAAAGTGGGTTACCCTCAGTTTATAATGAATGACACATATATTAATGAAGACATCAAAACAGTAAGTGTCAGACTTGCAGCTTTCTTCTTTTACATATTGCAGCCATTCTTTGCTCTGTTTTGCTGCTGTTTAAAATCAAAGCTCTTCTTTTGTTTGGCATGCTTCTGGAGCTTGGCTTGCCTGGTTGTTTTTGGATGTTGAATTAAGTATGCTAGCTCACATGTCTACATTGTCAATGCTGGTGTGTCTAAGTGAGATGACCACAAGGCCTTCTGGGAGTAAAATGTGCCTGGGTACAAAGAATCTTCCTGCTATTGAGCATTTTAAAGGTTAAACATACGCTGGCGTAAATTTTGCATTTAGTTATAAAAATGAAATAAAACAAACAAAAAAATTCTCCTCAATCTCTTCAAAAATACTAATGCGTTTTTCCTCAGAATATCACAATTTAGGGTGCCCTATATAGGCTCTCCCACCTCTCCAGGCTATGAATTTATTTATGCTTGTCGGTTATAATTGTGCCTGGAGGTCCTAACCAATATATATGCCTACCGTGCTGGCTGCTAGACGAGGATGCTGGGGGGCGGGACTCCTTCCTGACCCAGGATCTGTTCAGTCGAACTAAGGCAGGAAGGCAGATGATGAAGATAATATATTTTACTATTTTCCAAAGGGGTAACTGTGGCATGCATGTAATGAATTGTATTACTGAAGGTTACAGGCAAAGTAGAATCACGAATTCAGTCCCGAAGTGGTAAAGTACAGGAGTGATAGTCATCTTTGTCAGACAATGTGAAAGAACACTAAAAAGAGGCATAATTTATTGAGAAAACTTTGAAGAACCCACTCTACAAGCCTAGTCCTTGTTCCTGGAAAGACTAGGATGAGATGGTGCTGTGAAGGCAGTGTAATGAAATGGAGGATGTGACCAAATTACCACTCAATGTATGGAATTATTTGCCCAGATAAATGGTAATGTCTAGTGAAAACCACTTAATCATGGTTGCAAAATCATAGTTTAAATCTGAAGTATAACTTCCTCACAAGTTGTAGGATTTCTTGAAACTGGTGACAGGAATATCAGCTGGATTTATAAAATATTAACATCCCTTTTTCTTGCATGGTTAGTTTTGTGTCTGTGTGGGTTGCTATTAGATTTGGAGGCTTACAGAAGCATGGAGCCCTATGTCTGTAAGCATTTAATGTGAGAAACAGTAAGAAAGCAGTGGCAGAACCCTTGGAGGGCGAGGGCACGGTGTGCAAAGTATTTGTAGTAAAATGCCAAACAAACTGAAAAAAAGGGGCTTTGTTACATTTTCGAACGTGGTTTTAAAATGCACTTTTAAAAATAAAAGTAGATCTACGTCCTTATGGAAAAGAGGCTGCCTGGATAATAGCCTTAGAAACATGCAGTCTGCAATTCATCTTTGGGTACTTCTGACTTCCTCAGCTGTTCTCTGCACAGGGGAGAGCTTTTTGATGTTCCCATCCCTCCTGTAGATCCATTCAGCCACTGTTTTTTAACTAAGCTCACAAAATATTTTTTCTTCCTACCAAGTGTGACAACTTTACCTGCTTTGATTTGATAATGGCTAAAAAATTAGGTGATCATCTTGTTTAAAATAAAAGTTCTGATTGTTTTATGTCAGCTTTTGTTTCCTTGGACATGCTTTAAAAATGTCTGTGCTTTATCTATACAGCTGAAATTTACAGAAAGTGACTATTTTGGCAATGTGTTGCAAACTCGCAAATACGCAGCCCAGTCTGATTTCTACTGGCTTAGAAAAGAAGTTCCAAAAGCAGAGTGAGTAGATAAAAGGCAAATTTACATACTCTTCTAACAATATTTTAATTTATATTATTTAATTTGTAAAATTTTAGTTTTAATAGAATTATATACACAACAACACATTACGATACAAAAAGCCTATGGGCAAACCCCCCAGTTATTCAGAAACTCCTGTGGGTATTTTTTTTTGGTAAGTTCTAGGTATGCCTGTTCTGATGTACAGTAGTCATATGCTTGCAGCTTAAACTTTTAATTGAATGAAAAAAGGGCTAATTGAATCTCAATTAAAAATGGATTATGTCTCTTGGTCACAGTTAGAATTTGGAATGGTACAGCAGGGATTTATGAAATAAATTTTCTAAGAATGGAACCATTAGTAAGAGATAATATTGTTATTAGTAATAGCAATCAGCATTGTTAGTTACCTGCTGTTGATAGCAATGATATGCAATAAGATGTAATTTAATTTACATATGTTATTTTTATTTATTTGTAAACCTGAGAGTGCAGATTGTGTCACATACTGTCATCAAAGACATGAAAGAATCGGTCTCTTTTCTTACTGGTGGGTAATCAAATCCTTAAAATGCAAATTAAAACCTAAACAGAACTTAATTAGTCTAATCATGCTATTTAAAAATGACTCCTCCTACACAGAGACTTTGAAATCGGTACTGCTGCTTAGTTTCTGTGATGATGTTTCCTTAGGGCTCCAGAAATTCCTATTCAGACTGAACCGTACCTTGTTTTGGGGGCGGCTCTGTGCTGCCTGTGAGGCAGATAGAGGATGTCAGCAGGACAGGCACAGGCTATTCCCGCTTAGAGTGGTGTAATTTGGCCCCGTATTTTCAGGGCGTTGCTTATAGCTTAATTTTAATTGTGAATGTTACTCGTCATCACACCTTTCCCTGACATCGCAATGGTTAATGCCAGGGGATGATCTTGTGGGCTTTCCTGCAGCCCTGGATGCCAGGGCTAGATCACGGCAGTATATTCGCTACAGACCAACGGTTTCCACGAGAGCAGTGAAATAACACGTGCCTCTCTATAGCAATGGTGATCCTTCCTCCTCGTGAAGAGTGTTGCGGCAGCTCTGACACAGACCACGTAGATTCTTGGCATGATGGGAAATCTTCCCTGTAAGGAAATTAATTGGCAGGTAATCCCTGACTGTACACCTCAAGGGCTGTAGTCTGAGAACTGTCACATCAAGTTGGGTATGCTTAAAAAGCTTTTACCCGGTTGCCCGTTACAAGATTGAATATCTTCTCACGCTTGCCTTTACTGTCTTATTTCAAGAAGCGCTTAACAGCAGCCCCCTCATCACCTTTGTCTTGCTTTTCTTGTCATCCCGTGGGGCACATACAGGCCTGGGTGATCCCAGTTTGGTTTTTGGTCTCTTTCCTTTGTCAGCAGAGCGCGATGCTCTGCCTTCTGGGGGTCTGGGGGTAACATCTACCTGAGCCCTCAATCGTAATTATGCCTTGTGGGAGATTATGCTGCCTTTGCACCTGCTTGGTGATAGAAAAGAGCTCTGAAAGTGGTGTACCTTACACTGTCTGCTTTTGCTGTGTCTGCTGAGGGGTACCAAGGCACAGAGAGTCATTGCCACTTCCAGTAATATTTTTTTTAATTTATTATAATAAACCAATAACTCCCACCCACCAGTCTGAGGTATGTCAAATCTGACTTTAAAAATATCAGCACTTGCCACATTTTAACTACCAGTCCCTACTGCTTTCTGATGCTTTTACTTCTCTTTTTTCTTTCTTTTCTTTTTCTTTTTCTGTTTTTGTGGTTTTTTTAAGCTTTTATATTTCATAGAACTCCACAGATCTTCGCTCTACACTGAAGCTTGGCGCTGTGTTAATAGAGAGTTATCCCTGGGGTTTTGTTTCTGTTTGCTTCATTTCTTCTCTTCCCTAGTTCAGTAGCTTTTAGCATAGCATTTATATTTAGAGATAGCTATTATAGATGGTCCAAGTTGTGGACTGAAAAAGATAAATAAGAAAACGAGTGTTTAAGGAAATAAATTACCAGCTAGTAAAGTAATATTAATATTACCCCAAAAGGTAAAACACTATATTCATTTAGCAGACAGTCCAGATTTTTCAGCAATTATTATATCAAGCTGAACACATGTTCCTCAGCATAGTGAACTAAATGGAAAATCAAAATGATGGTTCACTCAAAGCACCAGCGAAACACTATCAGGGGACAGACAGAGGAGCTGGCAGGTACAAGACAAAGGAGTTTGATAAAGCAAGGGGGAATGTGGATATTAAATCGGAACTAAATTATTCTGGAAATTCAACAGTTTTGTAATCTAAAAAGAGGGGAAAAAATCCACCAAAGCAAGAAATAATTATTAGAATTCTTTGTCCTCTGTTCTGCTCCCTCCCTCCCTAGCAGTTATCTGCCTTACAGGAAAAAGGGAGAATGGAGGGAGTCAGGCGAGGCATTGCTCAGGGCATGGATGGGGGGACGTACCCACCCAACTGGTACCAAGAAGCTGTGACAAGACATCGGGGTGCCAGAGCCGCGTGCTCTGCCGATCCTGGGGTTGAAGCTGCCCCACGGGCACTGCAGCTGCGGGAGGCGCAACTTGCTGTCCTCAATACCTGCTTTGGATGCCAGCTGCAATCCTAACAGCTGGCTGGGGACATGGCTGTCGTCTTCACAGCTGGATCTGTCAAACAAGAGAAAATGTGCTCAGGTACCAGGAGAGAGACGTACAAAAGGGATTTGTGGCAGGAGCTGAGGAATGTGATGCATGAAACGGTGCAAGTCAGATTGAGAGGGCTGAATGGAGGAGGCAAGGCTGGAAGGGAGAGTATGGGAGGCAGGGGAAGGTGTGAAGACAATTATAATAATCCCGGTGAGACATGACTAGGCAGGTGAAAGGCAGGGCATGGGGAAGTGATGGCCATGTGGAAGGGAGAGATAAAGGATAATCAGCATTTTAGTGGCATTTGTTTATCCATCCATGGAACCATACACATTCATACATACAAATATACATACACATGTCCGTGTATATGTGTATGTATATATAAACACACACCCACACCTTTTTAACAGTAATCAAATTTATCTTTCCTAACACTGATATCATACTTGCAATTAGCAGGGGGTCAGAGGACTTCTTGGGCATCCCACTTCATTATTATTAATCTTTCTTCTTTGAAGTCAGGACATCTCCTCTAAGATTTTTAGACCTGGCCAAATCTTTCTTCACTTTTCACTCCACTTTCAGTACTGCAGATGTAGGCATCTAGCAGCCCTATAAGAGGACACAGAGGAAGTGTACTACAGGAATATTCCGTGTACTACAGGAAGACTCCTGGGTCTCCTCCAGGACCTATTCCAGTTTCTTGATCATGCACTATTGGTTTTAAGCCCTGGCTTTTGGTAGGCTGCAGGGGAGAGTAACTCTGCGAGGTGCTGGGTTAGATGCCATTAAGGACATTGCAAAAGCTTCTTCTGTAAAAAGGGAAAAGCAGCCATGAAAGACACTGGGCAGGCTGTTGTCCATTGGAGAGCTCAGAAATCCTGTGGGTGGACTGGCCCTGGAGAGGAGAGGCTGAAAAGGAGCCTCCTGGAGCCTCTTCCTGGTCTTTGAACCTCATTTTAAGCAGTGATGTGGCACAGGAGGCTGGGCCCATCCTTACCACCCCAGTTTCTTGCCCGGCCCCAGGGGAGTCAGATGGTAGCCTGACCTGAGAGGCTAATTCTCTGTTTCTACATGGGAAAATGTATAAAACAGACTGACACTGAGAAAAGGAAATGCACTTTTCAAATTCACCTTGAAGATTGCCTCCCTTTTAGAAGTTTTTCTTTATAGTCCTTTCCTGGGAAGAGATTTTCCAGATTCCAGCTGCATTAGCAACTCTGTACGGCCTTTCACTTCTAACCAGCTTAAGTGCATTAAACATTCACAAGTTCATTTGCTTTACTTATATGATTGTTTTAAAAAAAAAATCTTACTTGGGACATTGAACACCAAATTCTGTTCTGAGTGATGTCTTCTAACTCAAGAAGTTGAGAAAACAAATTTCAAATTCAGCTTGTGCTTTACAAAGAATTAAATTAATTAATTAATAAGCTTTTCCCTGTATTGTAAATGTTCCCAGTCACCCCTTTTCATGACTGGCAGTGTAGCACACTATACTCTTAACTCAGAAAGGAAGATATCACAGAGAAAATTGTAGCCTACAGAAACACAAACCTAAGAGAGTATCTGCCCCACTTGCTGTCTCAGTGCGTGTTTCAGATTTTATTTCTATGAGAGAAATCTCAAACTTACAAGTGTCAAGTCTGCAGCATTAGGTTTTGACTGCTGCAGTAGTGGATAGGTAATGTTACAGGACATCATTCAAAGCTGTCCCTTTTTTACATGCTAGTAGCAAATGGAAACTGTAAACAATTCTAGATTTTTATTTAGTTTGTAATTAATAAGAGATTAGAGTTTGTTATGCCTGCCTTTTTTTTCTATCCTGCTAATAGATCAAATGCACTGAAGTGGTAACCAAACCTAGAACAAATGCCCAGGCAACCTGACTTCAAAGAGGAATGAGAGCTATTTCTAAATTTGCTTCACCTTAAAATTTAACAGTGACAGCTATTTATTACAGACCTTCATATAGTAATTTGATGTGTTATTAGTTAAAGTCTGCCACTGAAGGTTCAGTCATATCAAGGAGCTCACTGAAAGAGAATGACAGATAGGAGGTGAAGCTGTTCTGCTAGTCTGAATGGAAGCCGACTCGGTTATTTCTGCTTTGTGGAAAATGCTCCCTAAATCTCTGTAAGAGTGGCTCAGAATGGTACAACAAAATACTGGAGTGTAAATATGCTCCTTGCTGAGTGTCTAAATGTTGAACATGAAATTCAGCGGTGTACTCTGCTTCTCACTAGAACTCTTGTTCTTCCTGACTCCTAGGTACGGCTGCTAAGTCTCCTGTTCCTAGCTGCTTAAAAACACAACAAACTTCATACAGGACCATTCTTGAGGCCTCGTTATGAAAGAGCAACTTGGAAAGAACTTAGTTCAGTTTTGCAGTGAGAAAATCGAGGCTGCTATTGGTCTTTGGCTAATACTAAGCTCAACAAACAGGATGGGCTCTGTTATTGTGGTGGGAGGTGATGAAGAAAGAAGCAGCCTCGGGATGGGGATGTTGTGGCGAGCCTTAGCAGCTAGTCTAGGAGCTAGGAGTCTATGAGTTCATAGGTATGAAAGCATGGCCAGCAGTGGTGTGATGTCCTCCCTTGGTAGCTGTGGACCAAATGGCAACAGCATTTGCAGTTGCTCGCAGGCAGAGTGGGGTGCTCCTGTGGTGACAAGCGTATGCATCACTGGTTAGCTTCTCAGCCAATAAAAACAGGTGCAAACCTGTACTGTTAGGGAAGTGTCACTTGTCAGTGACACTTTAACCACTCTCTGTGGTGGTTCCTATCTTGAACTAGCTGTGGTGAGCGCCTGGGGCTTCAGCAGCAACAAGGATGGGGAGAAGAGCAAAGCACATTAGTCTGTTTTGAAGTATCTGTTATCTGTCTCAGGCCCTTAATCCTGTGACTGGAAGTGAGAGGTCCTGTAATACACTTGCTCTGAGAAGGATTTGCAAAAAGGAAGGGTGTGTGGTCCTGGAAGCCTTCTTCATGTTTAAAAGTTGCTGTCTGAGAGAACAGAAAGGCCATTGTAAGTAGAACAAGCCAACAGGGTGAGGTGGAAGTCACAACACTTTGTGTCTGTGTTCAAACTTACAGTAAAATCTAAATTAAAGTGTTGAGAGTTTCAGATGGGTCCTTTTCAGACAGGCTCTCTCTTTGTCAAAAAAGGGACAGAGTCCTCCAGAGCTACTGCTAAGCCTGGAGAGGAGGTCCCACTGCTCAAGTGGCTGGCTTGCATCCTTCAAAACAGTTCAGCTGATTGCTGCTGTGAACAAACATGAAACTGAAATGTAGCTAATTAAGCCCCCTAATTTTTTCTTTATCCCCTAACCATAAGCCTTCTTTCTTCAATTTTCCATTATCTCACTACATTACCTCTAACATTTAATCTCTTTATTATAGAGGAAACAGAAAACATATCAGAAAACAACCTCCCCCTGCTCCTCCCCTTCAGAAGCTCCTAGGTAAACAAAACAGGGAGAGTTATCTGTGGCAATTAGAGCCTGTAATGCAATGGATGATTAAGATATTTACATGACATCACCCTTTGCTTTCATTGGTTGTTTTTTTCTAGTTGTTGCATTGTAAAATAAGCTGCTCAGCTTTGAAGATGAGAGAAGCAGAAAAATTTATTGAGAAGACAGAATGCTGCCATTCTAAAACTCTCCCTTTTGTTGTATAGTTTACACGAGGACATTAGTTGCCAGAAAAACAGTCAGGATCTGCAGATAACTCATTCATTTGATGGTGCTATTTTGAAGCACAGATCGTGTACGTGAATGTCACTGACATCACACATTTTCCATGTTCTGATAGATTTTCCTTTGTCTTACTCTTTGTTTTGCAGCTCCCATCTCTTCCCTTTGAAAAAAAAATTCCAAAGCAATTGCATTGCATTCATTTTGCTTTAAAAAACTTCCGAGTAATGCATTGCTAAAGACATCAGGATATTCCTGTTTGGGCATTTACTGGAGTTGCTTCTAATTTATTATGAATTAACCACTAATTCTCATCATCTTTATTACTTTTCTTTTATCTCACTTCTTCCTTATAAAATCATAGTGAAATCTTGGACTCATTGAACTCAGAGTTTCATCTGAGGGGATTTGGATCTCACTGAAGCCAGCTGAGATTTTCCACTCATATGGGTGAAACCACTGTCAATATAGATAAGCTTAGGCTGAGATTCATAAATCCTATTTACTATTCAAATCTAGGTTTCCCTTCAGTATGTACGAGAAATCTAACTATGAGAAGAAATGTTAATATTCCTTTTCAAATTTGTTTTGCCTTGTAAGAGGTCCATTTTGTTTATGAGCACACTGATGGCCATGTTGATTGTGTAGGGTACAGAACGTGAAGCTGCTTATTTTGAATTTAGGTTCCCAGAAAGCACCTGCCCATGTTGCTGGCATCGTCCTAATTATTCAAGTAGTTGTTCAGCAAAGTGTCTGAAGCCACTTCACTCCTTTCAAAATGCTCTCTTCTAATTTCAAGAGGGAGTTTCTCCACACATGGTTGAAAGAGACCTAAGAGAGTTCTCACAGCTGCTATCAGTGTTGCAGCCTGTGTTGGGTGAACTTCAGTTCATCAGCATGGCAGAGCTCACAAGCACAATGGTGACTTAGAAATAAAACAGGTTAGGTGATACGAAGCTTAAGAATCGCTCCTGTTGAACATTCATGGACTGTATGCTCTTAAAATCAAACCATTAAACAATAGATTTCAATGTTCTAGAAAGTGTAGGAAACGTGTTGAAATGGAAAAATACTTAAACTTTAATGTATCCTAGGTCTTTCACATTTTTGCTTCCTTCCACTGAGTTCACTTTTTATCTTTGCTCATTCTGTTCAACGATGTGTAAGTGTACTGACAGCTGATTTCTTTTGCTCTTACTACAGGTGGTTTACAAGCCCAACTACTGTAAATGCTTTTTATAGTGCATCTACCAACCAGATCAGTGAGTATCTGACTTCTGAGCCTCCTTATAAAGTACCTGTTTGGGAAATGTATGTATCAAGCTTCAGCTAATATCGGTACATTTTGTGTGTTTGTGATTGAAAATCGAAAGCTCAAACCTGATAATTCAGTTGTGAGACATCTTAAGCGAGAGGATAGTTCTGAAAAAGCAAGGGCTCCCACAAATTTGAATTGCTGTTGCTTAATGAATTACCCCATGTCAGGTGAGTTGCAGTGACCGCTTGTGTGCGTACTCTGTCCATTGCAAATGTTAGCTTAAATCACTTTAATAAAAGCTTAATGTTTCTGTCTTATGTTTTCTGTAGCAAAAACATGTGTACACATACCTCCATAAATATACAGTAACTCTTTAAGTGATAGCAACTCAGTCCTCTAGTATTAATAAATATGTAGCAATAAACGTGACTAGAAGCAAACTGTGATATAGACCAGAAGACTTAAGAAGTGGTATCCAGCACATTTGTTCAATACGGTCAAGGACACGGAGTGTTATCTGTAGTTAACTTAAAATTCTTACCTGTATAGTCTGATGAAATTACCTTTTATGTGCAACACAACCTGTCTTACACTAATTTTAGTTACTGACTGTTTTTAGAGACCATAAATCCTGGTTTGGAAGCAAATGAGGTAAAAGAGCTAAGTTTTTCAGAGTTTGGATGTTTGTTCCCCCTTGCTTTAATGGGACTTTGCATACAAAATTTCTACCTAGCTTTAAAAGTCTGTACCAGTATTTCTGTGGATAATAGTGTTATCCTTACCCTGACACTTCTCTTCACTTTTATTAGCTTTGCAAGTTAAATCAGCCATTCTCATTCTGTGCCGTCAGGGTCTGGAAGGCAGCTGCTATAACCTTTATGGTCTCGGTCCCCAAGGACAGGTGTGTCAAAAATCGCTGAGTGACTCCGCCTTTTTCTCCGAATCTCTTTTGGTTGCACAGAGAAGTAGTTTTTGAAAGGCACAAAATGAATGTATCACACTGAAGAGGTTACAGCAGAGGACTAGCAATCCGGGTCTGCTGGTATCTGTTACTACCGATTTCTGTAAACAATTTTTGCCTTCAAACTTCTCACTTAAATTCTTTAATGTCTAAGTAAGATCATTTGTAAAATGACCATGATAATTAAGCAGTTCTTTTGATTAAAATCAGTTCTAGGCCTAGGCCGCTCTACCTTCACCAGAGGGCTGCCGTCATTAAGCAGCCACATTTTTGTTGATCATCTGAAGGAGCACTTGAGGCAGACTTCCTTGAGCTGATCACAGCTCTGGGGTACGTGTGAAGCACAACAGCGGCTTCTCCTGCGGAACTAAGCACCAACCACCACTGCTTCTTCAGATGTATCATGTGAGCGGAGGGGAAGCTCAGTCAGCGCAAAACGAGAACTGTTGCTGTTATGTCTTCTTTAATATTCGGCCCTTTCAAGTTTCAGCAGGGTTCAGCTTTCTCACCCTCTCTGCCATGGCACATTAGAGAAAGCTGTAACAAGAGGCTGGAGTCACTGAAGCTAAATTTCACACTCGCTGTATCTAACCGTGTCACGAAGCAGAGAGCTGTCAAACGTAACCAATCAGTCACGGGGTGTAGAGGCAATTGTATTTTCTATCATAACTGCTGACCTTCTTGTACTGCTGGCATCTGACCTTGAAGTTGGGATAGTGCAGTCCTTCTAGGGCTGTTCTTAAGAGGAAAAGAATTTCGGTGAAGAAAACCGTCTCGTACCTGAGAGAGAGAGAGAGGTACAAATGTAATCATAGAATCACAAAGGTTTGGGTTGGAAGGAACCTTAAAGATCATCTAGTTCCAACCCCCTTGCCATGCTTTAAAAATGATGTGCAATAGGAGGGAAGATTCAGAGAAAGGCACGGTACAAACGGTCTTCCACTGCTGGCTGGTGTGATTTGCAGTGGAAAAGGCCCTGTGAGATGTGGGAGGAACATGCTTAGGTCTGAAGCTGCTGACAAATATTTGTCACATCACATCTGAGTTCCCATTAATGCTGCTGGGAAAGAACTGCAGTGTGGGAGACTGAGATTGCAAACCCATGTACACTCATATTTCATGATGTATCTCCCGGGCAAATCTCATGCTCAGCAGTTATTACCTTACTGCTTTGCAGCTATGTTTACAGTAATAATCCATAGAAATTTCTATAGGGGCTGGTGATATGCTACAAAAACTCTGGTCTTTTTAAAGGCCTAGTTAAACAATAGAAAAAAATTTCTACAAAAGAGAGTAATTTCAGAATAAGAAATAAGAATGAGCTCTAGCAAGTTAAATTTAAAGAATATATAGCAAGCCCACAAACTATATATAGCAAGTATATAGCAAGCCCACAAAGACTTTGAGGACCAACTTTCTAAGAGCATAAGAACTAATAATAAAACCTTTTTTCCAATACACTGAAAGAGGAGAGTCCTTAAGGCATAAAAATAAGATCGTAAGAAGCTGTGGAGGCCCCATGCCTGGAAGTGTTCAAGGCCAGGCTGGATGAGGCTTTGAGCAGTCTGGTCTAGTAGGAGGTCTCTTTGCCCATGGCAAGGGGATTGGAACTAGATGATCTTTAAGGCCTCTTCCAACCTAAACCATTCTATGATTCTATGATCATTTTTTTGCGTTGGAAGAGTTTGGGAAGTTCTTATCCTGAAGCTTTTTCTTATGGGAGGTAAATCCCAGGAAGCGTTTCAAATTTAGTGTCGATAGAAAGTACTTTAGAAGACATTCATAAAATGGACTGTGACAAATATAAGGACCTGATAATATTCTCTCAGGTATTTCAAAGGAACTTAGACAAGAAATGGCCAAACAACCAGCTTTGATGTATAGCTTATCACTTATAGTGACCTTAGCACAGGAAGAATAGGTGTCACAAGTGTCAAATCCTATTTTTGAAAAGAGAATCCAGAGGGATCTGCATAAAAAAGTCATTCTAGTCCCTGTGTGAAGGAAACTGGTCATGACCACAACATAAATGAATAAGAGAGAATGAATAATCATATGATATAATGGGGAAGAGTCAACGTGGCTTGGTTTTTGCTTATCTTTTAGAAAAAATATAATGCTTTCTTAGTCTGTTAGAATTTTTTGAAATTCAGAAAGCAAGTAAGTATGCTTGACATACTAATTTTATTTCCATAGAACTTTTATGATGAGGTTCTTTCCCAATGTTATTAACTGGAAGTTGTCATGGGGCAAGAAAGAAGGTCCTTTCATAAATTAATGACCGATTAGAGATAAGAAAAGGAGGTAGGAACAAATTACTTGTTTTCAAAATAGTTGGAGGGGTGTATTACGAGAATCTGTGCTGCTCACTGTAGTAGCAAATGATCTGAAAACGGGGGCGTTCTGTTCTGAACAAAAGAACAGACAGATATAAACTCAGTCCAGGAGGACAGGTCCCTCTGTTACGGATTGCTGGAAGGTAGAAAGATACACTAGTAGAAAAACTACCTCACAGATAGGTGCCTGATGCTCTTTCACTACACATCTACTACTGATCACTGCTGGAAATAAGAGAATGAAGCAGTTAAGTTCTTCATCTGGTTGAGTGCCCCTGCTCTTCAGTGAGCAAACTAGGCTTTACTGTGTTCAAGGCCCATCTCTTTTTTCTCTTGGCAAATGAGTTTACTAACAAGGAGAAATTGAGAAACGAGAATTTTAAAATGCATAATAGAAATTGTTTCTGGAAAGCAGCTTCTATATAAACTGGAAAATACTTTCTTCCAAAGTTGATTCTAAAAATTAAGGCTGTTCAGTTTGGAAATGGAATGTACTGTGTGACGTTATCGACATAACCATGGCAACTCCAAACGTGATTAGTCGCTGAAGGCTTCATGAAAGAGTTTAGAGAAAAAGCAACATCAGTGCCTTGAACCGTGGATTCTGTAAAGGAGCTATCATTGGGTTCCTGCAGAGGTGGAGGAGAACATGGAGGTCCTGATCACTTCTGAACTGTAGGAAGACACTTTTTTTTTTTCTGTGCTTAGAGCGCAGAGAGGTCTCTGAGACACTCCTGATGGAAGAATTACAAATTCTTCTATCGCTGTAGTCTGTATCACTGACATAAGCATTAAACAAGAAATCACTGCAATCTGCATAGAAGTCCATGCAATCTTCATATATGGGCAAGCTGTTAATGTTTTTAACTTGACTACTTGACTACTCTACTTGAAAGAAAAGGTCTTTATTCACTAAAAGTGAAAATTAAGAGCGAGTAGAAACTAGACGATTTAGAAAATGTAATAATTTTCTATTTTGGGAGAGTACAGAAAAACTTGCATATGCAGTAAATTGTAACAAATTTTGCTGCACTTTAGTGCAAACATTCTTATGTTTGCTGTTGCTTCATTTCATTTTCATTACTAAACTATTGATAAATTGAATGGCCAACAATTCTGTTAGTATTTCCAAAGGAGGAATAAGTAGGTGTGTCAAGGTAAGATGTGCTACAAAGAACAGAGTTAAAAAATATGGTACATATAATTTATCTTATTATTATGCAAGTTTATACCTGATGTTCTCTTTACACGAGTTCTATTTATTTATTTCCTCTTTTTCCATAATTCAAAGTGTCTTAGATTAACAACCGTGCATGTTGATAATGGTTGTTAATAATTTTTTCAATCCTAGTTTGGATCATTTTTCAATTTTCTTTGCGTTTGCTCCTCAATTTCCCCTCAATTACAGGTACTTAACAAGGACAACAGGTACATGTCATTGCCTTTAGATTCTAAAAAGGTATCTAAGTACACTTCATATAATCTAAGCAGCATGAATACTATCTTTTCAATTATCGTCATTGGAACACAAAAACACTTTCTGAAAGGCTCTGTTTATTTTAATGAGCTCTAGAGGAGTCAATAAATATGTGCTGAAAATAGATACAAGTGATGATCAAAGTATGCTACCGTACTTCTGTTGAAGAAAAGGTTTTATTTCATTACAGCACTAAAATATTGGGCTTTGAATATGTTAAGGATAGAAGGGAACTGCTCGTTAGACGTTTGGTGTATTTAATTTTCTGTCCAAGTGTAAATATGTATGGCTCTAGAATATATCAAAAAAGTAATGTTTGTGGGTTGTGAACAGTAATGAAAGGGAGATTTACAGTGAACTGAGGCAAATATAAGCAATACACTCATGAGGTGTAAGCTTGAATAGATGTACTGGATAATTAACTACTGTTGATATTATCTCTGTAAGTTTATACCCATGCTCCTTCTAAGTCATTTGTGCTTGTACTGCAGTTCTCTAGTGAAAGTCAAGGGGCCTCTTTAGAGAGCGGCTTCATTACATGTTACAGGAAGAAGATATAATCGAAAACAGAATTTTAAAATAACATTTGAATTAGCATCTATAGAGAAAGCCACAGACGAGAGCCCATATTAAGCAATAAGTATCATCTTTATAGAAAGCGGCATGCAGATATCGATGCTGGCAGCTTGCTGATGCTGTGAGTTGCAAGGGAGAACTCTTATCTTGCCAGGAGCCAGGGAAGTGCTGGCAAACAGCACACGGTGCTGTGGCCAGGGGAGAACGAGGGGACTGTGTGTAGGGGCACTTTCTCTTCCCTTAAGAACTAGACTAATTGGAAGGTTATTGATGAAGTAGTTTCAAGTGCGCCATTAGTTTCCAGGAGGTGAATGAACATAACAGATTTAGACTGAACACTTTCTGAGCCCTGTTATTAAGTAAGCTTTAAGTGCTCTTAAGTGAGCCCTCATTTTCAGTTTTCCCTATTTACCGATGACCAGTATTCTCTTTTATTTAGTTACAGTCACAGGTGAGATGCTGCATGATCCTTACATCCATTCTTTATTTCTTCTTCCTAAAATTCTTATCTATGAATGTATAAAATAGGAGAACCTTTTCTTTGTTATTTTCTCTTCTTTTTTTTTCTTTTTCTGGGGAATCTAGTGACTTTTTTCCTTGAGAAAATAAAAATTAAAGTTTCTTGTAAAAACAGGTGTTTTCACAGGTTTCCTAGTCCCTTAGCACACAGTATTCCTTGGCCCCTCACAAACCATCTCACCTTTCTCCTCACATTGCCCCACTGAGGCTGGGAAATACTGGGTTCTCTCCTTTTCATGAGCAGCAAAGAGCTTCTTGTCAGGTGAAGCAGAAACAGCCAAGAATTGAACCAGAGGCTACTGAGTCCTCTGCTTTAAGGCCATCAATTCTCTTCATCTGTTAATGAATTTATTCGCTACTCCTTGGAAAGTTAAGCTTTGTATTCATGCGTAGCATGGAACAGTTACTGTGCCTTACACAACTGGTATTTTCTATCCTTACACAATTTATGTTTTCTACCCTCTTGTCCACAGGATAAAACTTGAAATTAAGTGTAGGATTCAGGTCCGTGTTATGGCAGAGAGTTTGATCCTAATCACCTACATATAGGTGCTCAAAGCTGTCTGGGATGCTCTACAGCATCTGTTAGTTTCCTCATGCCTGGTGTATCTGAGAGAGAAGTTGCAGAAGACCCTTGCCCATCGAGACTGGCAGCTAGAGCCCAAGCAGCACGCGCAAAGTCATCTCAAAAGGCACTGGGATATGATTCAGTTGTCCAAACAGAAGTCTGTGGAACCATTTTAAAAAAATGTATCCTGCCCTTTGTGCTGTTTTCAGACAACTAACCAACACCCTAGTTACCTTCATGTTTAATTCCTTCTGTGAATTTAATATCCTTTATTCACTGTCCAGCAGTTAGTCTTCTACTTATATTTTATTCCTCTAAAACTCTCCATCTCAATTCATTCAATGACACTTGAAAAACAAGTTACGACTTTTAAACACATCCAAGAATTGCCAGTACAACCATCGGCAGAGTACCCTGTATAGCACACAATTTAGCACAGCTGTCTCCCATACCCACTAATTACATACTGGATTCACCGGCCTGTTGGAAGTTGCTTTAAACAAACCAACAAATAATTGGAAATTGTAAATGTACTGACTTGGAATAAGGCTTTACTAGATCTTGTCTTGCTTGGTTAAAAATATCATGCAACGTAACTGAATAATGCAATTGAACTATAGAATTTTAATTCATATTTAGATTTGAACTCCAAATTTCCTCATGATTTGGTAAGCCATCTTATGTGGTTTTAGTTTACTTTGTTATTAGTCTGCATCATTTCAGTGAACTATCAGATGAAATGTGATTGCTTGTGTCTCCTTGGTGAAGTAACAATATTACACTGAGTCTCAGGATGTTCACCTGCAAAATATGTATGATAATACTATCAAGGTATTAGCTGGTAAACGGATTCATTAAAGACAGTAAAGCCCCTGTAAAAGCAGAAAAAAAAAAAAAGTTTCAAATTTGAAATACATTCTAACAAGCTTTATAGCACCTTGCCATGGAGAGAGGCTGAAAATTGATATAATGGATAAAATGAATCTAGAAGCCTTCAATTAAGTTAAAAATAGTCCTGTGCAGGTAGAGTGCTGTCAGAGCTTCAAGATAAGCATAAATTTAGAGTGAAATATTTGAAGTAAGCCAGATATGTTCCACTGCTTGGGATGCCCCTGTGTTCCAGGGCAGTAAGGTAAGTAAGGGGAAAGTTCAGCAGAGTCACTGTTCAAGGGTCCAGACACAAGGTTTAGGAAGGCCAAAGCCTACCTGGAGATGAATCTGTTGGAGGATGTGAAGGGCACCAAGAAATATTTCTGCAAGTGTGACAGCAGCAGAAGAAAGTCTAGGGAAAATGTGGTCCAATGTTGAATGGGGGCAGGGGACCTGGTGATAAAAAGGCATGGAAAAGGTTGAGGTACTCAGTGCTTTCATTGTCTCAGTCCTTACTGGTAAGAGTGGCTTTCAGGAAACCCAGGCCCTGGACATCAGAGGGGAAGTCTGGAGCAAGGAGACTTACCCTCGGGGAGGGGGAGGAGGTTAGGGAATATCTAAAAAGACTGGGCAGACACAAGCCCATGGGCTCTGACAGGGTGCACCTACAAGTGCTGAAGAAGCTGGTTGATGTCATTGTGAGGCCATTCTTGATTATCTTTGAAAGGTTTTGATGATTGGGGGAGGTTCTTGAGGACTGGAAGAAAGCAAAAGTCACTCCTATCTTCAAGAAGGAAGATCCAGAGAACTTCAGGCCTCACATCAGTCTCCGTGTACATGATGGAGTAAATCGTGGAAACAGTTTCCTTGATTGGCCTTCTGTGATGAGATGACTAGATTGGTGGATGAGGGCAGAGCAGTGAATGTGATTCATCTTGACTTTAGCAAGACTTTCAACACTGTCTTCCGTAACATTCTCAAATAGAAACTGCTGAAGAATGGGCCAGACAAGTAGATAGTCAGGTGGACTGAAAACTGATCAAACTGCTGGACTTAGAGGGCTGCGATCAGAACTGCTGGGCTCTAAAATGTTGTAGCACAAAGTCCATCTGGAGGATGACCTAGCTTGGCTGTACCACCTTGCTGCCTGTAAGATGCATGGGTGTAGGGTGTCAGTGCTGTTCTGTGACAGCTTGAACTCAGCTGTCCACGGACCTGCAGTGCTCTTGTGGCATGTGACACCAGTGCCTGTCTCAGAATGATGCTGCAGTCCTATGACATTGCTCCAAAAGCAGGTAGGTTGTAAGAAGGTAGGCAAGGCAGATTCTGCAAGTCCAGGTCCTACAGACAGGTTTGTGTGGGGTCTGTAATAAGACAACACAGTTTTCTTTCAGTGTGCTGTTGGTGAGTAATGGCCTCGAGTGTAGGCTCTGAGCCAGCACCAGCAGTATAGTGTATGGAGAGAGAGGCTTTCAGCCCATATCCCTCTTCTGGGGCTGTGTAGAGGGAGAAAGCATGAAAAGCTGCACTACAGGCTATATTTATGGTGAAGTCTTAGCTTAAAGTACCTTCTCAGTGCCTGTATCCATTCCTCAAGATATGAAACTCTCTGAAGTCTGGCTGACTTACTCCTCCAGATCAGTGCTTTGCTTGCTTGAACTCCAGTGGCATATAAATAATCTCATTAGTATTTATTGCTTCTACAGCCTACTATGAGCTCTCTGAGTTTTGTTATTAATTCTTTTAGGTACAATATGCCAAGCAAGCAAAAAACAGACTTCACAAGGGAATTGCCTAAATCGAGGGATTCAAAACAGCAGAAAATAAGAAACTGTCAGGTGATCTGTCTGCTGTTATAATTCCAAGGAGATTCTAGGTCTAGGACATTGTTGTCCTTGTTCCCTCCAAGGATGATCTGGTTGATGCTTGTCTGAGAGAGACATTGCATACAGAGGGATGCTCTGTGTTGCCAACTCCAAAACTGTTCCTTGTAGTGTTGCAATAGTGGACAAGCACCCTCCCTCATTTAGTGCTAAACTTAGTAAACTGTGGAGAACAGGACACCTTTGTTTTACTAGCTGCCCAAGAATCACTTTCAAAACTAGGTAGTACTTTTTCCTAAAAAGAAAAAAAAAAAATCCTATTGTGTGTAATACATTCCAGTTCCCTGAGTTTTTCTTAAATGTATATTACCTCCTAGTGGCTTCTGACACTGCTTTGGCCTGAAAAATACCTCCTAAGCTTCCTTTAGTGCAATCAAACTACAAAGGTGTTTCACACGGTTGCCCAGAAGCTGAAACCACTCCTTCAACAAGCTCTGTGCTCAGGCATGTCTTACCTAAAACAGATCCTGACTTTGAGTAAAATAATTATCAACCTGTTGTATGGATCAGGATTGGAGCTTCTTCCAGTGTATTCACATGACTTGTTCAGTGAAAACTTTATCTCATGGCTTAATTCACATCTGATGGTGTTTCAGCAATGTCCTGTGAAGACACCTTTAGATTATATTTCTTAGATGCATGAGCCTGAGTGAAGATTTGCACCTAGTTTACTGTAAATAATGTATATTGCCTCTACCTGGCACAGAGACAAGTGCAAATTCACTACACAAGTCTATACCTGGACAAAATAATTGCAGCTCCTTACAAGATGTTGATAGCCCCTTGGTGTGGTGACAGACACAGAGCATTGTGTGATCCCTAAATGTGATTTGTGGAGTGAGTATGCTACCTTGGTCCATACCGTCTTCAGTATGGGCTCATTTGTTCATTTTGGCCACAGTTCCTCTCATCTGCTGTTAGCGGGAGAGGATCGTTCAGGGTTAGCAGAGTCTAATGATTCCTTCATTAAATGGTCCCTTCAGCATGTCCAAAAAGGTTCAATATTTGGAAGGAACCAGGCAATGTAGTTCAGACTAGATTTCCAGCTCTTAACACCAGCTCTTAACTTAGTGTACAAACAAGCAATTTTCATCAGGTTGTGTGAGTGTACCATCGCTGTGAGATGTTTAAAAACATACATAGTAAATACTCTTCTGTGTGTGCTGGGAGGCAGAGAGAGATCAGGAAAATTTTGCACTTAACATTGGTACAATTGTGTTTTGTAGCACTGGAAAAGCAAATGATAACATGCTTGAAACAACAAAGCAGCATCTAGAGAAGTAAGAGAAAAAAATACTCAGAAAATAAGTTTGAAAAACACACTTTTTGTAAGCTAATTGCAAATAGGTAGCCAAGGCAGCCAGGGACGAGCAGCAGAAAATAACAGATGGGCAAACCAGGAGGATCTGACACTTGCCACGTTGTTTGATATGAATTACACTCACCATACTGTCTTTAAAGACTTTGTAAGGAAAGGCCAAAAATCTTGCCTGACAATTTATCTCAGATGTAAATACATCCATGTCCTATTTATCAACAAAAAACTGAATGGGGTCAGAATCAAGCGAATGTGGCTTTTGGTTTTATCTGAGTGGCCAGGTGATTTCTTGAAGAGAGACCCATAAGCTGAAGCAAAGGTTCCTGGGAAAGCAAGTGAATCACCCGAGGAAACTAGTTCCTCATTGACAAGGTGATGTCCATGTGAGGTAACCTTCAAAGTAGGTGTATGCCCATGCTTTATAGATGGGACTTCCTGACATCAAATTCCATATTTGAGCCCGCACTTTTCACGAGGATTTGAAAACTTTGACCATAGGTGTCTGTTTTATTTAGCAGTTCTTTGGGCTGTTAAACTGTTACCGTGTTCAGGTCCACTGTCTTCAGAGTCGTGGCACTGTAATGTTGTCCAGGAATTAGAAATAGGCCTGTGACTTTGAATTTGAGGACCAATTTTGGTTCCTATGTGCAACATCAACAGATATCAATCACTAAAGTGTCTCCACTGACAGGTTTTTGGTGACTAGTTAGTCTACCAGGAGCAGCCAGGTAATTGCTGTAGATGATAGACTGACTCTACAGCCTTAATAGTCTACAGCTCTCCTTTACCAAAGTACATAAGTATGTTAATATACCTTTGATTTTCATAGACTATATATAGAATTAGGCTTATATTTTATCACGTCCGTATGGCTCTTGCTGCATTGAAGCCTCACTAAGCTAACAGTTTCCTAATTCTTGTTGCATTTTGCCTATATATTCTCTGTTGATCTGTCAACATCTGAGGGCAATTCAATAGTTTTCATTATTTTGACAGGACACACTAGGTGTTTATTCACAGGAACACATGCACTTACACACACAGACATGCATGTAGCCATGGAAGAAAATAAAGTTCTTGCAGTGCAGCATCTTGTTGCCATTGTGGCCCTGAAGGGGGGGAGGATCTCTGCTTCTTCTCAAAGATCCTCTCTACTGCATTCTGAAACTACCACCGAGGGAAAGTACCCTTAGTAAAACCTTCAGAAATTAAACAAAAAAAGGTCATAAAATCCAAATCCTTGGGCCTTGTGACTGTTATTCAGTTGTATTGAACTAAGGACCTCACTACTATTACTGTTTTTGCTGTTGCAGGATTCCCAGCAGGAGAACTGCAAAAGCCTTTCTTTTGGGGAACAGAGTATCCTAGGTAAGTGCTGCACCAGGGAACTTCTTACACCCAGAAAGGAGGAATAATGGGGAAAGATATTGCAAATACATATAGACAGAGAAGAAAGCATGGAGAAGAAGGCTACGCTGCTGAAGAAGACCAGTGGGTAGTGCGCAGGAATACTGCATTGTCCTTCTCTAGGGAAAGCTTGGTCCTTGGGTTGTGTGTTCTTCTCTGCTGCATCCTGCTTTCATTTTTGAAAAACCAGACTTTGAAAACTGCTGCTTTGTGCGATAACTTTTCTTACCCTTGGGAGCTGTATGTGTTGCTGTTGTCTTAAACTGATGACTGATTTCTCACAGGACTTGCTAATTAAGTGCACCTGAGTGGAAGTGTTTCAATGCTATAGCATGCAGATGCAGCAGTGTGCACATGGCAGGTATTAAAAGGAATTGTAAATCAGGTAACCAACACTTCCCGAACAGAAGTGCATATCCTGAGAAGCCATTTATTATCAGTTTATTGTTCACTTTCTGCTAATACCTAAGATTAACAGTGAGCCTTTGGCTGTGCCTGTTGAGGTGCATGAGAATATCTGCATGTGCATAAGTGATTGCCCATGTGCTACTATAGCTGAGGAAGACTAATTATAGGTCACATATATTTAATTTTGAAAAATCACTGCTTTTGTGCAGTTCAATAACGTTCTATTTTAGGAAAGGATAAGACCATGAAAAGTTTCTGACAGAAGTTTCTGAAAGTTATTTTGCAGTTATATAAAGCCAGTTACTGGTGAAACAGTAAATCTTTGTTAAAAACAAGTCAAAATTTAAAAACATCTTGGGTTTGCCATCTTCCAATCTGGATGTGTCCTTGTAAACAGGAAATTTGGCAATATATGTAAAGAGACACATTCAATTTAGGAACAAATGAATTTGCATTCAAAGAGAATTCTTATGAGCCAGGTGACTTTCTAAGTGGTAATTGGGGATAGAAGAAAGTCCTTTCTTGTTAAGGTGAACTTATTTTCTGCTGTGGTTATTGCAGACCTGTTTCCAGCTTTGCTTTCTGAAGAGATTTCTCTGTATCCTGACCTTCTGCCATAGAGATAAAATTGTGGGTCTTTCAAAGAATTATACTTTGCTCATTTCTCTTCTTTAAAGGTTACCTGAGCTTAAATTGGTTTTGCTTGAGTACGTATCAAAATGAAATTTAGTAAACAAATGTAGCTGTTTTATATCAGACAACAGATTGCTTTTGTCCTTGAAATATTCTGGATCTGTTTTCTGTCTGCTTAAAAGAAACAGTACATGGCACTGGAACAGAAAAATCATCAAAAAGCCATCAGCACTTGCTGGAAAACTGATTTAGCAAATATTTAACATTTAGTGGAGTTTTAGTGTCCAGTTCCAGCATAACCACTATAAACCTGCTGCATTTATTTGCATAAAGGGAAGCTAAATTATCACTTTACATCTCAGTACATGAAATAGAATATCATTCAAATGCCATCTTTCATAGTTACGAGTCTTCAATGCCAGATATATTGAAATAGAGACTTGAAACTACCTGAGTCGGTAGCTTCCTTACAGTCTTTTGAGCCTCCCCAGTCCCAGAAAGTTCCCCTCTAATATGGTACTTGCTGGGCTGCACGCAATCTCCTCCATCTGTGTCTAGCTGTGCCGCAGAAGTGAAGAGCATGAACAGAGCTGGGAGCATTTCTGGCAAAAATGTTGTTGAGCTGGACAAAATGCTGAAGGAGGTTCACAGAAGTAAAGGCCAAAATTCACCCCAAACTTCACCCTGTCTTTTGAAGCTGGGGAAAGCCCTACGAGCGCCCAGGCGCCAGCTTGTTCTTTATGCCTGCCACCTGTGGTGACCAAGAATCTCAGAGGAAAAATAAGATGTATTTAATAATTGGTATTGGTTCTTCTTGACCTCTTTATGTGTTTTGCACCATTCTTTTTATACTCCTCCAGCTGCAAAATATCCTGTATAACCACTTTATTTCAGATGTGGAAAACAAGTTTAACATAGTACATTTAGTATGGTTAATTATCACTGTGTGCTACACAAGATTACAAATTTGTCACACAAAAGGATGATATTTCCATTGCTGAAATGCATAATTTTAACCAGCATTTTTACTGAAGGTTTGCAATAGTACTTGGGGGGGGGGGGGGGGGGGGGGGGGGAGAGCGAGGGTCTTAGGGGAGCTCGAGCGGTGTTTTTCCCCCCTTTTTTTTTTTTCTTTTTTAATATTTTAATTAC
>VYXH01004212.1:269507-347228 GCA_013397275.1 Burhinus bistriatus
GGCGGGGCGGGAAGAACAAACAGTAGGGAAGATTTTATCACATGCAAATTGCCTTTCAGGAAAGAAAAAAACAAAATGAAGAATTGTCATGGGAGCAGGGGGAATTACATCATATAATACTTTTTGGCCATGACTGAGATGAGCAATTAGTGTGCTATGGATCATTAGGTCCAGTAATAACACGTTACTTCAAAACCCTCTGCCTTTCTCCTGTTTCAATACAATGTGTTAGAAGTACTATAAGCTACTTCTAAGTATGGTGTCTCAATAATTGAAATAATTAAAATCACAAAGAACAACTTAACAAATGAAAGATGCATTTAGTAGATCACTTTCCCCCTGCAATAGCCACTGCATTTGATATAAACAAAAACCGCGAACCTTTCCCTCTTTTATGCCTGTTTTTCCCAGATGCATGCTTATTTGCATATAACGAGGAAAATATAATTAATTGTCAATCAGGAATACAAAATATTTCTTTCTATTCTGTTTCTCCCGTGCATTAGATCTGACTGTAGATCATGTCCTAGTCCTGTGCAGGGGCAGGGAAATTTTATGACCTCTCTTTTTAAAAGAGAAGGGAGGTCTATTTAATGCTTTACAAACTAAAGTCAGTCATTTGCAAGTCTGTTTGTTGCATGCCAGCAAAGAATGATTGGAGTTGGCATTACAGAAGCCATTTCAGTCTTTGATCTCTTCTTTTTTCCTGGAGATGCTAAGAGAATAATTACACCTATAATTTTGTCCTGTTCTCAGTTAGAATATACACAATGCAGTCAGCTGAAGGTGACATCTTGGAGCTCATGTGATGCTAAAAAGGGATTTGGTTAGAAGAGTGAACCATCACAATGCTTTTTAAAGTTTGATATTAAAGGTTGTTTTTAAACAAGTAAGAGTTTAACACTCAGACTTTCAACAGCTTTAAGTTGAAATTGTGCAGGTATGATTTTTAGTCCCATTCCCCTCCCAGTTTAAATAAATAATGATCTTTCCTGAAGTAGAAAACTGTTTGATTCTTCTATCTTCTGTCCTTTGATGTTTATGAGTGTGGACGCTTTTTGAAGAAATTGTTTCTTTGTGTTACAGGTCATTAAGCTACGGTGCTATAGGAGTAATTGTTGGCCATGAGTTTACTCATGGATTTGACAGCAATGGTGAGTCCATATGTTGATAACTTTTTTTTTAACAGAGTTGACAGATTAGAAAGCTGACTCGTATATGCTTTAGCTTTTTTATAGTTTTGTTTTTAATGATGCTGAATAGTGTGAAAAAATTATAAAGTTGTATTTTTTAATTTATTTACATACAATCTTGCTTGTCTGAACCAGATTTTATTTCATAAGGAATACTACAAGTTTGACGCTTTCTGTTTATTTTGAATGGAAACTAAATCAACAACAGATTCAGAAAATCCTTGAGGAGGGGGGAGTGGAAAGGGCAAAGGGATAACTTCTGATTGATAAAAGTGACTTCCAGGAAAACTTTTCATTTCAGTTTTGACATTTTTCAAAAGACAGCTATGTATAAATATTAAAATACAACACTGGGACAAAAGTGGAACAGAAAACATATTGCAAAATTTAAGAAAAGAGAGAGAGAAAGAAGAAATGGTCTGAAAATGTCAAACCAACTGTCTTGAAAAACTGGATGGAGTGGGTCATTACCACTGTACCATCAGCCTGGGGAATGGGATGTATGTATTCTCTTTGCTTCCATGAATAGGCTTCAAATGTTTTGGTTTTGCTTCAAGGCCAAAACTGGAAACTTCAGAAGTTTCCCCAAAGCGTTTTTTTTTTTCTGGTAAAGAGTATAATTAATTAATAATAAATTAGTTATCATCAAGTTTGCAGAATCAAAGACATATTGGCTGAGGATGAAAAATACTCACAATTATACTTACAAGAAAGCTCATATGCCTTTCACACTACGTAATTATAAAATGTACTATAGAACTCATCAGTCATTACTATTTTTTTCTGAAAATGGAAATTATGACAATAAATACAATGCCAGCTTTTTACCACTGACTTGAGTGGGGTCAAGATTTTTCACACTGATCTTATCCATTTTGTACATACACTGGCATGAGTACATTCACCTTTCATTTCTGTGCCCACGATAGATTCCAAAACTGGAAAAGCATAGGTTTTTCTCCTCCAAAAACATTTGTTTTCTTTCTCTTTCTTTTTTAAGGCCGAAAATACGACAAAAATGGAAATTTAGACCCTTGGTGGACAGCTGACTCTGAAGAAAAATTTAAAGAGAAAACAAAATGCATGATTAATCAATACAGCAATTACTACTGGAAGAGAGCTGGCTTACATGTATGTAAAACACCAGTGATTGGAAGCAGTGGTGCATTAGGAGGTTTTTGGGTTTTTTTAAGTTATCTTTTTATAAATTCCAACATATTGGTATATTAGGCTACCAACTTCATTTCTCACAACAAATCATTTTTTGAAGTGAATAATTGTGATAAAAATTGTCTGTCAGATTTGATTAGTCCAGTGAAATGCCACTACCCACACCCTGGTGACAGGGTTAAACCACTTCTCCCCATCACACCGTATTGGAATTGGAGGAAGAGGATGAAGCCACTCAGCAGGACTGGTCTAATTACTATGAGCTTGTTAAATGTCTTCTGAAGACAAGGTCTGTAATGAAAACTGAGCAGCCACTCTTTTTAAAAAGAAGAATATAATAGCATGTTTTATAGATTCCTTTAGCAATTGTGCCTGTTATTTATTACAGCTATAAAATGGATGCATAAACCCTACTTTATTTCACATTCAACTCTTGCTGTTTCTTCCATGTGCGTGCACAGACCCAATTTGTGTCTCAAATGAAGGGAGTAGGATAGCAGTAGCTCATAGGAAAGTACTGAGAAAGAAAGTGCAAGGAAATGGTTTCTGTTTCATTGTCTATCAGAGCTATGGGCTTCCCTGAAAATGTGCACGTTATGTAAGTGTCCAAAATGAAGGATAAATAGGATAAATCCCAGACCTTCAGAAATCAATAGCTAAAATTCCAGTAATGTTGGCTGGGACATGATTTTTAATCTTAATTTTCAGGATAAAACACATATCCACCCCCCTACTCAATTCTACCACCTCTACTTACATTTTAGAATCAGAAAAACAGTTATGTCTTTGCCTTTTAAGAATAGAGAGGTCACATTGAATGCTTAGCAATAAATTTAACACTTTCCCCAGGCTGTTTGTATTACTCTCAGAGATAACATGGCCACATTGTAGTGCAATCTAAAGTCCAGCATCTAAGGCTTGAAATACTTCATATAAGCTAATTTACAAATAAAAATTCTCAGGATCATTCCTGAATACCTGTCAGACAGAAACTGTCAATACAAAAATGCCACTTAAAGAAGGTCATTAAAACCTTCCCCAAGGATGTGACTGAGCCCTTCCCACACTCCTGCCATTGGCTTGGCCATCCTCTTTACCTTCTACAGTATGTCTTGAGATGAGGTAGATCTGAATTTCCCCTCCAGGGTAGCTACAGCCTTTGAAGCTGGTGGATGAGCTTACTAGAGAGATCCTGTTACCTACAGCCTTGTTGTCTGTAAGACTTTTTCCTCCTATTTCCATGGGATAATCTAAAACTCTTGTTAGAGGGTAGAAGAAGAATCTTGATATTTTCTGCCATATTTTATAGCTTCTGTATGAAGAGGTATGCATGCAAAGAGCTTTTTTTTTTTTTTTTTTGCCTGTCGTTTACATCAATACTTGTACATTCTGCAGATTTTTTTAGTCCTGTATGAATATTTTACATGGATCAAGAAACCTATTTACTATTCTTCTTTCTCATTCAGTTTACAATAAAAATATTTCCAGAAAAGAAGCATAATGAAAGAAAAAGTGGATGTAGAAATAGCTTCAGAGTGCAGTAATCACATAAAGTCATCTGATCAAATAAAGGGCTGATCGTATTCCCTGAGCTCTGTCACGAACTGTCTGCACAGAGTAGTCTCAGATACCTGACCCAGAGATGCCTAAGATCAGCGGAAAGACTTCTTCCACTTATTAAAATGACCTATGGCCCGAGTGCCACTGCTAGGTTACTCTCATTTTATGCTCTAAATCAGTCTACTTCACAAGCCCACTGTAAGACAAATGTATAAGTAGGTAGGCTAGAAAAAAAGGAAGCTGGTGTGTGTGCATGTTCCCTGGTATCCCAGCACGTTTTCTCCTAAAAACCTCTCTCCCACCTCCATCTCCAGCCTCCTGAGGGCAGAAGGGCTGGCAGGAAAGGGGTGCGCTTTACTGCTCCCATTTCTCCTTTGTTACAGCCTTGGGTGGAACACTGGACCCAAGGCATCAAGCAAGATGCCTTGGGTCCCATGCAGGTGCTGGCCTGCACTGAGTGGTGGGGCTGTGCACATCTACCTGGGTACCGCCTAAGTCCTTCCACCTCTTCTCCACCATTTTCCCCTCTTTTACCATCCTGAAACTAAGGTGGCTGCTGACACCAACCCCCATGTACTCAGCCCTGCAGCATGGGAGAGCCTGTCATCGGAGGATTTGCAGGACAGCCTTGACCTTCAGTGCTCTGCTCAAAACTGTGTTCAATTACCTTGCTCATTCGAGGCATAGTAGAAAGTAAAACTGCTTAATTACAAATACAGCTTGGTAACACTAAGACCCTGGTAGGCCGGGTGATCAGAGGTAATGCTGCACTTACAGAAATGAGGATTTCTTCATAATGTTATTGCTTTTTGTGATACCAGGAGACTGTTTTTTTCAGAAAGTTTAGAAAGCATTGCTTCTCGCAAATTATTCTTGTTGCTATTGCTCTTGCTCTTGGAATCAATACTGGGGAAAAGCAACATGAATCTCCTTCACAGATATTTTGAGAGCAATGAATATACTATTAATTTCAATTCTGTTGCTGACATTTTTTTTAATTACACTGTTTTATGTTATGACTTAAAAGTTATTTTAGCATCCCAGTAGTATATAAAGACTTAGGTAGAGAAACAAAGATAACCTCTTAGATAAAAGTTTAAGAAAGGGACTACTGGATCTCACATGTAACCAGAGAAAAATACTCTTCAGGGGAAAATTTGTGATGCTCAGATCAAAGATCAGAGACTGGATTCTTGAGTGCATTTTATCTACTACATTTTGTGCTACAGAAAGCTAGGACCAGAGCCAGGATAAGTCATCACAGAGAATTGTTTACTGACAGTTTTCACATTGAAACCCAGTTTTCTTAACCAGAGACATGACGGTTGAAAATGGCTGAGGTCGTTCTTGCCTTGTTTTATTTTTTGCCCTGTTTTTTGAAGTTGATCAAGAAGGAAGTTCAGAAATGGGTCAAATGACTGATGTTTTTTCATTCTGCCAGGTGAAAGGCAAGAGGACTTTGGCAGAAAACATTGCCGATAATGGAGGTTTGAGAGAGGCTTTCAGGGTAAGTAGGTGAAAAATAGCTGAAACAGAGTATTATTTGAAAAAAAAGAAAAAGCTGTGGTTAGGCTCCAAGTCACTGAAAGGCACTCAGTATCTCTTTCTTATCAGGCATACAGGAGATGGATTACAGAAAAGAGGGGAGGAGAAGAAGAGCCTTTACTGCCAGGCCTTGAATTCACACACAACCAGCTTTTCTTTCTGAGTTATGCCCACGTGAGTAGTACAAATGTGTTTCGAGTCCCCATCTATTAACCTGCACAATGGTCAGTGCAGAGATGAGACTGCTTTGTTTCAACAATCTACACCAGCCAAACCCAGACTTTTAAGGGTATAAGGAAAGACTTCTTCTCCCAGGTCTATTACTTCTTTTCTCTTTCTCTCTTTGTCGTCATCTATCTAACAAATGTGCCAGAACTGCTGAAATTATTCTTGGTTTTGCATAGTGTTGTCATGGCAGCTTTCATTCCTCTCACTTCTCCCTCCACTGCAAGGCTCTTCTTGCACGTGTTGACTCCTTAACCTCTTTCCATTTTAGCCTCCCAGTTTTCTGTGCTTGTTGTATGCAGCAGTTTCTGACTGCTTCCACCACAGACTCCTGTTGTGAAAGTACCACCACAATTCCTTACTGAGCATGTTGTTCAGGGAAACGAAGCAGCAGTGATTAAAATCTTAGTTTATTTTTTCCCATCTTTGTTTGCTGTACACTAAATGTGCTGTAGTAAATCTTGATAGGGGATGTGAGTTTTTTTAGAAAAACATGTAGAACAAGGGAGAGAATCAGAAATGAGTTATTTGATTAAGAGAGTTGGGACAAACTCCCTACAGGAGTAAAAGTTGAGCTACACAACTTTGCTCACCAGTTGAAAGAATAAATCATCCAAAACTGAAGAAATTGGACCCAATGCAACCAATGTTGTTTTTGAACCAACCCTGGCTGAAAATCACTTCATTGCCAAGAGTCAGTGTAGCAGTGCATGGGCCTATGGCCACTTAAGTTTGACAATATTGACCAATGAGAAGACTCCACTTTGGTTGTTTATGCTAGTTGAGTTTCACACTGTGTCAGTTTTTCCCCAGGAAAACCTTGAAGCCATAGGGAAGATCTGGGGGTCTTACTGCAGGAATTGTACATCCAGTGGACCCTCTGAGGAGAGGCACATGCACAGCGAAAGCAGTCTATGCCAGGTACCCTTGAGCTCAGCCTGTTTCCACAGAGCTCAAGGCTCTCAGCAGACTCATTCAAACTGCCAGGGCTGTCTTCAGCCAGACAAAATTGCACTGAAGTCCACATATCCTATGGGCAGTCTGGCCTAAAGGATTTTGTCAATAGGAAACATTCAACACAGGGGCTCAGGTAAGGCAGGGGCTGCTTAAATGAGATTTTTCATGCAATGGATATAGCATAAGAGGGATTATTCAGTTGTGCAAATATTCTTTCTACCTTGTTTTGTGGTCAGTTACAATTGGGTCAAGTATTGTATTAGGAATAGTGAATTGCAGACCACTGATAGAAACTTGAAAAATCATAGAATCATAGAACGGTTAGAGCTGGAAGGGACCTTAAAGACCACCTAGTTCCACCCCCCTGCCCTGGGCAGGGACACCTACCACTAGACCAGGTTGCTCAAAGACCCATCCAACCTGGTCTTGAACACTTCCAGGGATGGGGCATCCACAGCCTCCGTGGGCAACCTGTTCCAGTGTCTCACTACCCTCAGCATAATGTGTAATTTCAAAAGAAACTGACATTCCTACACAGAACAAATGTGTCAGGTAATATAGCTGCAATTCTAGAGATGATAAGCATCATTACATATACCTTTTATACACATTACACAGCTTTGAGACCAAGAAGTATGCTTGGTAATTATTAAGGCATCAGACGCTGCAGCACAAGCTGAAAAGCAAGCTACCATTATAGAGAACCTCAAAAAAAGATCTAGTAAAGTGACTATGATGAGAAGATGGGAACGAGTGGGTGGAGAATAACAGTGGGTGGAGACTAGATCCATTAAGGGATTTGAAAAACAAGATAATATACCAACAGAAAACTGCAAAGTTAGCAAAGGTGAAACAAAATAGGAGTTTGTGACGTCTTTCCATTTTGTGCATTCTGTAAGTCATAGGCATCTTAAGAACAGTGACATTACATTCTACTTTACTTCCAAAGTCATTCCAGATAACTTGCCTGTTTCTGCTTTTTTATCTTTTATTAGGTAAGATGCAATGCCTTTAGACCAGAATCTGCGAGAGAGCAAATATATATGGGAGCTCACAGCCCTCCTCAGTTCAGGTAGTGCAAATAATGTATTTACTCAGTATACATACAGAATCAATCACTGCAGCACACAAGTGCAGAAATTTAGCATGTTAAGAGGGTTTTAAGAGCAAACACAAAATTGGACTGTGCTCTTGGCTTAGATTGAAATTGAACTGTTTTTATTAGCTTATCTTTCACTATTACAAATGTTCCTCTGTAAAAATGAGGGGCTTACGTCTACCTTCAAAAGCATTTGAACCAGAACACACTCTGATCCCTGTGATGTTCTATAATCATGGCCTGACTATCTAAAATGTCTAATCTATCACTTTTTTTTCTATGCAATTCTACTTTAGAAAACAATGAATATTAGGAGGGTCCTTGATTTAATTTGCTGAGTTCACTGAAAGCTTTAAAGTGAGTACTTTGAATTATATTGATAATGCAAGGCAAAACATGCCCTGTAAGTTCAGTTCAAGATTGAACTCTTCAGTTGCCCTTCAAGAGACACTTTGCTTGAAGGAGCTGTGGTAGTCCAGCCGTAACAGCATGTCTGTGTCTTTGCCCAAAAGGCCTCCCACAGGCTCTCCTAACCACAGACACCTCTGAACCTCAATAAGGAAAGGCTGGAAAAGGAGGAAGGTTTAAAGACTTTGTAAGAATTAGGAAGACAGAGTTTATTTCTCTGCATCTCCACAGAGTTTGTGTGACCAAGAGAAAGTTTTTTGTGTTGGGATTCATGTCATAAATCATTTAGGTAGGAAAAGACCTTTAAGATCATCCAGTCCAACCATTGACCCTACTCTACCAGGTCTGCCACTAAACCATGTCTCTAAGCACCACATCTACATGACTTTTAAACACCTCTAGGGATGGTGACTCAACCACCTCCCTGGGCAGNTAACTGGCTGTCCACGAGGACCCTCAGATCCTTTTCTGCCAGGCAGCTTTCCAGCCACTCCTCCCCAGGCCTCTAGCGTTGCCTGCGGTTGTTGTGACCCAAGTGCAGGACCCGGCAGTTGGCCTTGTTAAACCTCATGCAGTTGGCTTCAGCCCATCGATCCAGTCTGTCCAGATCTCTCTGCAGAGCCTTCCTACCCTTGGTTGTATTTACTTAACTAAGAATTGTGTGTTTGTCCTCAGTCAAGTGCTACATTACCTCTGTATTTGAGGGAAGGATCTTAACTCTACAAGCTGATTTATAATGGAGGTGTCTCCAATATACAGGATTAGTTGCCTTATGGAGATGCCTACCGCCTTCTGTTGATTAAAAATGGAGCTGGCATCCCACCTTCTCCATGGCTAAATTTAGGTGATGAGCTCCCTTTGCCTCAGTTGTCTCTTGGTAAAGTAAAAATAGCAACACTCCCTTCACAGGGGAGTTGTGAGGTTGCTTTGTAGGTGCTCTGACATATTCCCTGGACACAGCCACACCAAAGCTGAAGGTATAAACACGGCGTGCATAACACACCTTGGGCTACTAATAACCAGAATGGGTTAAGAAATAATGGAACTAGAAACATGATGACACAGATTTAACATAAGCTAACATTGCAGACGTGTATGCTTGGTCTTGGTAGACTTCTATACTCTGCATTGAAACCTGCACTACTGTACCTTTGCAGTACCTGTTACACCATCTAGCTAGGATAAAACTAATGCAGTATGCAAATCTGCATGCCTTTTAACAATTGACAATATACCATAGAACCATGATAATGAGCATAGGAGTATCAGGCTGATCTTCAGCCTACGGAGTGATTTTTTTTTTTTTTTAATAATTCCTACCATTGTTAAGATTTTGGTAAAATAGCCATCTCTTGCCTTTTAAAGTCCTCAGATTTATTTACTTATATGTATAGTTACATATTCTGAGTCATTACATAGCTACATCCCCATGAGATGGTGCAAATCACAAAATATACAGTGAAGCCTGGGATACAGTATTCATGAGGAAAACTCATGAAGGAATCAGGCTAAGAAAGAATAGTCCAGAGAAGATTAGATGAATTTGGGGTCTAGAAAACACAGACAAAACTTGTTCTCAGTTTTTATGTGAGGTACTCAGAACAGGCATCTGTTTCAGATCTGAAGAGAAACTGTGGTCCTTGCCTCATCTTGCAAATCATGTCAACTAGGATAACAAATTATATTATCTGTTTCCCCCAACTTTGCTTCATTTCTGTCCCAAGACCATTATAAGTATAACAGTTAGTTTCAACATTGACAGCTCTTGCTATCCAAAAAGCCCAAACAGCCTTTTATAAAGTAATTATAAAAAATAACTATAAATATGATAGAAGTGAGAAACACAATATCCCTAGTATAGGTGTGTACATCTGAGCTAGTCACCACAGGTTTTCTTCACAGTCAAAAAAGAACAGGCATTTTGAAAGTCTATATGTATGTATATATATATCCTTCTGTAAGTAATAAAATTAGATACTTAGACTCTGGAAGTATGTCTTTCCATTGACTGCCAAGGGAGCCTAGGGTCATCCGTTCAGTGGCAATTGTCTCTGCTGTAGTTCAATGGGATGAAATCCAGACAGCCCGCTCTGATTCCACAGTTAATGTGTGGTAATATCAAACCATGGGTAGAAAAGTCACATGCATGGACTCATAAAGATCTTTCACTGTCTAGATTCTGGTTTATTTATTTTTTATTGGCAGATTTTCAGTATTAGTTATTTCGTCTTCGCTATTTTTGAATGCCGGTTTCAGAGTGAAATCCCTGGCATGGCAGACAGAACTCCCACCAACTTCAACAGCCGTTCTGCATGACCAGCTCTTGCTGTTCCAGTCCCTGAATATGTATTTGCAATGTTTTTGCAGTAAAGCTGTGTATCTTATTTGAAGTCTAACATAATTTTGTAATTCTTCCTACAAAACTGACCTTTAGACATTTTTGTGACAGCTGACTGCAAATTTTCTTACTCATGGAAAGTCTAATCAATGTAGTAAGGATGTTTTCTACCGTGCTGAGTTGTGCTGAGAAGCTGATTGTCTGGAATGGAGAAAAATGCCTTCCCACTGCATAACAAAAGACGGTGGAAAGACATACAATTAATATCTCAGTAGATGCTTTTCTGCTTTTAACTCAGGATGCTGTTTACTTTAATACCATTGCAAATTTCAGGTTAATAAATTCCAAGAGGCTTAAAAGCATAGGAAAAATCAGCAAACAACACAATCCCAATCTAGCAATGGTAAAATAATAATTTCTGACAACAAATACAGACACAAAAGCAGGAGCCAAGGACAAAAAGCGAGCTCTTCCTCTATGCCTGACGGTGCCAGCCTGGGATGCAGACGCATTGGCTAGCTTGTGTGAGGCAGGGATGTGCTGCTCTTTCAGTATCACACCATCTGGTGGTGTGAAGCAAGAGAGTTTGGGAGCCGGTCAGGGCAGAAGCCTCAGGAAATGGATTTCCCAAAGTATCAGAGGAGTTGGGATGCTCATGGGTGTAAGGCTGGCTGGCCTATGAGAGGCTCTGGCTGACCCCCTCCACTGCCCCACTCCCAGCTGGAGGCTGCAAAGTCCCAGGGAACAGGCTTGTGTGTGTACGTGCATGGGCAGAGGGTGTTGTTAGAAGAATCTGGCTAGCGTGAGCCAAATCAAAATCACTTCCAGCACAACCATGTGCCTTCACGCTCCTGCCTGCTGGATTGCAGTGGTTTGGCAGCTGCTGAAAGAAGGATTCCACCATGCAAAGCTGCGGCTGATCTCCCACCTTTCCTGCTAAGGGTCGAATTAAAAATTGTTCTAAGTGACATTAGTATCCACAAAATCCAATTGTTTTGGTTGAGTTTCTAGCAAAGTAAGATTCTTCTCAAAGCACCAAATGAAACAAGATTTTATTCACATTAACTTTAAATGGGAGTGCTTCTCCTGAACTTATTGTTTTTATTTGTGGAGAAATGACATCTGAAGCCTGAAAATTCAACCTGAAGTGAACATACTGAAACACTTACAGGCCTGTAGTGTAACAGAAGACAATCTGCATGTCAATCACTTTTCTTGTCTCTTTGTAGGGTTATCGGTGCCATGAGCAACTTTGAAGAGTTCAGTAAAGCTTTCAATTGCCAAACAAATACAACGATGAACCGAGGGGCAGAATCCTGCCGGCTGTGGTAGACGTCCCTTCCAGGTCTTCTGTCAAGAGGGGTCTGCGATGTGAAGTGCTGCACCTGAGCTCAAGTTCACTGCTAGAGTTTCAGAGTAATGTTCTGCAATCTGGAGAGGTGTTACTTTAAATACATCTTCCTTATCCATGCTGATAACCTGCACAGATACCATCACTCTCTATCCAGAGCCTAGAAACTTTTGAAGTAGGAGCAGAGGATAGGTTTTCTTTAATAATAATAATAATAACAAGGAACTCCTTTTACCCATAAAGCTATTCCTGTTCATCTGCAGCTGCATTGCTGTTGATGGATAACTGCCATTATCAATTCTAATTCCTGATTTATAGTTGAGCAAGAGGTAAATGCTAAAATCCAGTTTTAATCTATTGCTCTGCAGGAGATCTATGCAGAATGTTCCCCCACAAAATTTATTCTTTCTGGATGAAGAAATTCATGAAACCTGCTATAAAGCCAACTCTGATCTGCTGTGTGATACAGCATTTTCATAACTTAAACTGTCACTGCCCAGCATGCCATAAATGATGTTGCATGATGTAAAGACACAAGACTTTATATAAATTCAGTTTAATATTTCAGATTAGTGCCTCAGGTTTTGGAACAGTTTCAAGCTGAGAAAGCACCTCATGGTTTCCATCTGCTAAGACTAAACAGAAAGGATACTTTTCAGATCTTGGCCTTTTCTAATTTTAGAACAGCTTATGATAAAAATTAATGTATGGTGAAAATCAGAGGCTTGCAGAGGGAATTCCCAGTACCATGATACTCAGAAATATCACAGCACTTACTCCTGGTTACAGTGTGGACAGTTTTTTCCCAAGGGGTGATTTTTACCTTGTGCTGAAGATAGCTTCACCTACATTTATTTTTAAGCCTGAAACACTATACCAATTTTAATTTAGGGATTTCGTAGCATCTGGATCTTGCAGAGGAATGTAAATAGTGTGCATGTTTGTCCTCGTGTTCTGGACAGGACAGGGTGACTTGTGATTTTAAGGAAAGAAGAATATGTGACTGAAAAATAGAGTACCAGTGGTATTTGACTTGTCTGGATAAAAAGAGCAATTCAGGAGTAGAGGAATTTAAATACAGTATGCACAGAGGCCAGTTGAGTTTTTAATTTGATTTAATTTCTAACAATATTCATAAAAAAATATATTTTCTTGCAGCAGGAAAACTTTAACACATACCTATTACTAAGGGGGGGGACAGGGACAACAAAACAGCCTTTTCCTCCTCCTCAGAAAGATACATATTTAACTGGTATTTATTTATACCTTGTGCATTAATTCACTTTTACATGGTGGAATTTTTTCAAATGGAGAGAGCGCTTCTTTAAACTGATTTAATTACTGCAAATCTATATATGTCTCTGTATGTATATACTTTTATACATATATATACAAAAATATATAAATTATTCTATTTGCCTAAATTTTATTTTATTGGTATAGAAATGTTAGTAAGATAAACTTTTTTTACAAGGATTAGTCAAATATTTTCCAACGGCCAAGGTGGAGGAAGGTTCAGCTGAAGCTAAGTTTTTGCAAATGGGGTTAGTATGCTATGTTTCTTCCAGAGAGAACAAAGCTGAGACTTCTGAACTCAAGGCATTGTTGCCACTTCTTAGAAACAAAATATTGTGTTTTGGGACCAGGACTTTCTTTTTTTGATTTTTGCCTGAAAAGGACAAAGTTTTCTTAAGAGGAAAAGCTTCCTTCAAGCCAGCTCTTGTTCCAGTTCCATGGATTACAGTTTGTGATTTGAATTGCCACTACTAAATATTTTTCCTGGAGATACTTTTGGCATAAACTGTTTAGATGGCAGTATTTCCATAGAGACTTTCCTCAAGCAAGCAGGTATGGATCTTGAGCAAAGTGATACTGTTTGCCAACTAATGGGAAAGTTCCCTAGCAAATTGGGTAGTATACTGAATTCATTCCTGTGCTCATACGAGCACTGACACGACTTGATGTTGGCTGCTTTGGATCAACAGCGCAAAGTTCAGGGGTGACACCCTGGCCCCTTTAAAGGTAGTACCAATACGGTCATTGTCCTCAGAAAAGTCAGGACAACAACTCAAACACTTATCTAAACTTCTTAAATTGCTGGACTATGCAAAGCCAGTTTCACAACAGTCAGCTCTGAGATTTCTAATTTTATCTCTCAGGTCAGAGGTGCATTTGCAAGAACTCCTCTCTCATGGCTATTTTCCAGTGGGACAGATTCTGTCATTTTGTGGTTTATGGGGTTGTTTGTACTGGATAGCAATTTCTTCTAAATTGCCTTATGTTCACTGCCTTAAATGTCCCTCTTGCTGCTCCTTGCTAGGCTCAGGTCTTTTACGTTTAATGCCAAGTATTTTTTTGTCTGTGGTATGCATATTCTCAACAGCACAGGAACCACCGCAAAACTGTCTCATCCTTGCTAGGGCATCTCCTGCAGCAGGCAGCGGGCAGGTCCTGGGCTGGGAGGATGGCAGAGAGCTGGAGGGTTTGGGGACAATGCACTGGGAGGGAGGAAAAGAGGGCACGACCAGATTTTGTACCCTGGTTTAGCAGTTGAGAGGAGGCCTACATACTGCCAGGAAAACCAGAACTCCTTGCTGCTGACTAGCACATTTATTGGTAGTATCCCAGTCTGGGGAATCCTTGCTGTTGGCTCAGGTTTTCAGTGCCTTGGGTTTAGGTCTTGCATGTGCCCATGCAAGGATCCCAGCGGGCCTCACCTGCCTGCTTTTTACCTCAAACCAAGCAGCTGATGATGCAATTTACAGTTCACTTTGGAGTTGGCTATCTAGGTACCAGTTGGAAAGCAAAGCAGAAGGTAATTAATCACATTCTTAAAACACGGTCACCAAAGATAACTAAAGCATAGTGATGGTTTCTGAGGGCTCTTCCTGTTGCCTCTGTTTTACCAGACCCCGTGGCCCCGCTTTGCTTGCACACCACAACTCCTGGGTCTATGCTAGCAATACCTTCCTGTGTTGCATCAGGCTCACTTATTACATCTGTGCAAACAGATCCTTCATCGTGTATATTCTTCTCCCACATCTTTTAAACTGTCTCTTTTTAATTGCCAGTAATATTGTGAAATGTTTCTTCCTGTTGACTCGGTAATCATCTTCTCTTCCAGTGATCAGGAGGGGAAGGATCACCTATGAACAAAACATTTTTACCTGTGTAAATTTGAAGAGGTATTTTTCTACTGTGTAGACATAAAGAAATAACCTCTACTCCTGTCCCATGTCCCCTTCTTTAGGTCTTGAAAAATATGTAAACCTCCTCCCCTCTCCCTCTCCCTCTCCCTCTCCTTTCTAACTTCTTTTTCTAGCCCAACCCTGAAAACGCTAAACCACCACCTTACACACTGTGAATATTTCTGCTGATGGCATTGTGAAAGGGTTAGCTTTACACACAAGTAGCCCTCTGAAAAGGCGGCTGTGCTGTTCACCCGTGGAAACTGCTTAGGTCCGTAAATGGTGGCCAAGCTCAGTCTGGATGCTGAAGGACTAAAAAACCCAGCTGGGTTCTAAAGCTCTGCCTCGTGCCCTGTGCAGAGTGACTTCAGCATTCTTTCAGTAAGAACGCTATCATGACACTAAATGTTTGAATTATTTATAAAATAATCAGGTGGTTTCATGTATAGCTTTTCATTGAGTATTATTCAACAAATTACAGGCTTAGAAGTATATCTCACAGCAACGTTTTTTATATATCTATATCTATATATCTGTCTCCAAAGAAATACTAAAAGGCTGACGACTCAAGAGGCAGAACTATAGTGAGTTAAAAGGTCTTTTGTGTTTATGTCTTTTTAATCTGGATTTTATTTTGCTAGTCAGTCTATTGTACTTTTAATTTTTTTCTTCTTGCATAATACATTGATTGACTGTTTTAAAGACAATTGTGTTAGCCAATAAAAGCCAAAGCGATGAAGAATTTTCTTGTGCTTGCAGTATGGCAAAAGCTGCTTGGCCTGCACTGTTCAACTCTACAATGTTACTTCTGTAATATGTAGTCTTTATAAAATGTAATAAAGAACATAATGACATGGCCCCAGGTTCTTGAGGCTGCTGTTACTGCTTGACAGGCTAAGAAGGACCTCCTCACTCAGAGAGCTGTCTAGCCATCTTCAGCCAGAGTTTATTAAGCTCCACTTGCTCCCACTAATCTGCTGGAGGCAATTAAAACGAGCGTAGGGTGAGCTACTGTGGACAAGGGCTGGATGCTGCAGAAATTGCAGAAGGGCGAGCGGCAGAGATGTCCCAACCAGAAGTCGCCAGAGCATAAGAAGGGGTGGGAGAAGATCCACCTGGCTGTCAGCCTGTCTTCTCCTCTTGCCCCAGTCTGTTCCTGTCTCATCCCACCTGTTGTAGCCTCACCTGCTTTTCAATTGCTTTTAAGCATTTTCCAGAAGTGTTTTTAACAGGCTAACCGTAGCGCTGCTGCCCAAGTTTTGAACTGCAGCTCAGTGACGTCTCTTCCCAGCCAGCACAAAGGGGTAGTTTCGCTGCCTTCCCAGGCTGTGGGGTGACTGCAGGTAGCTTAGCTTGCTGCTGTTCCCTCACTGTCTACTTCGTGAGCCTGACCAAGCATTTGTTCAAGGGCTATTCGGGTCACAGGGACCGTGCCAAAACCTTACACATTACCAACTTGGCTCTTCTGGGCTGAGTGCCCTATTTCTTGGGGTCTGACCAGTTTCCTGACACTGCTTGGGTTCCCATAAGCGGCGGTGCTGGGTCACCTCAGTCCAGCATGAAGCCTGTGAGCAGTGAGGAGCAATTTTACCTGGTGGGGACAATGGCTGAAGCTGGCTTTGCCGCATCTTTTGAATGACGCTCTGTGGCATCACATCCTCTCGAAGCTCATAGCTTTGTGTAGGCAGCTCCTCACGCAGCTCTCCACACAGCTCTGGGGTTTGGGGTGGCAGGGAGATTTTGTCTTTGAAAGCCTGCATCACTTCGGCCAACTACTTTACAGCGCAGCCTTACCAACATTTCTACAGGCAAAAGACAAGATTTGCGTGGACGAAGAGGAATGAATAAAGCAGAAGTTGGAGTTGGAGCATGAAACCAGCCTCTGCACGAGGAAAATGTTTTGCTTAACTCTCACGGGGTTTGCTGAGCTTGCCTGCATCTTGGAGAGATGTTCTAACAATGGCTATAGATTGCCCTGAGGAGTTCAAGGTTTATCTGCTACAGCAAGAGCCTGCTTCACTAATCAGACAATTTGATCCCATTTAAAATTTAATATATATTAAAAAAAAGAAAAGAAATTAAAGATTCCTGAGGGATTCTCCAACACAGCATTATGTTTTATTAAATATAACATCAAAGTTGGAAGTTACTGAGAATCAAGATAATGCGTTACACTAATTTGTGATCAAAGAAAGAGATATAATGATATAATTTCAATCATCCATAAGAACCCCAGCTGAAACAGCTTTACGTACGAGGTTAGACACATAGACAGATGCATAAATTAACTCTGGGTGTGAACTTAGATGCAGATTTTTAAAAATGTTTCTAAAAAATCTATCACATCCATATCTACTGTTCAAACTGGTGAAAAAATGACCTGTTTAACAAAGCTTGGGGAAAGGCTTCAAAAATGATTTTAAAACTTTTTCTACCACAAAATTTATTTAACATACCAGCGCTGCTGTGAACAATGACGGTGTTGGTTGTTTTATATGGATGATAGATGATCCCCTTCTGAAATGTGAGTAGCAGAGATTTCAGTACAGGAATCTGAAAAAATATGATGTCATATCCTCTTACTTCAACACTGGGAAAGTATTTGGGTAAAACTCGCAAAAAAAAAAATCTTCTGAAATACAGCAATTACAGAAAAATTTATATATGAATATATGCCACTTGTAGAAGATGCAGTTGCCCAACTGGGCCAGGAGAATGGTTCACAAATGTGTCACATCATTTCTGCTGGGAGAAAAACCTGAGCACAGGAGACCTGTCTACCTTTTGGGGAGTGTGTGGGTGTTACAGCTCAGTCCTTTGCGGGGATCTCAGCTCAGAGCTTGCCCCATCGGCCAGTGGGCTGGAGAGGCTAGCGACCCCCAAAAGGCCATGTCTGTAATTCTGCCACTGACACCTCGCTTTATGCATCCTTTTTTCCTTTCCCCCAAGCACATTTAACAGGCGTATACATCAACCAGCCTCCATATCATGGCATTGTAAAGGAAAAAAACAGTGCCTTCACAGGTCCATGCTGCAAAACAATGCGGTGCCACTGCATCTTAGAAACACTGGCATGTTTTGTGGAATAGGACTGCTCTTAATCAGATACTTAATACAGATGCTTTTGTGTCATTCTGCTAGAACAGGGCTTCAGTGGTGTGTGCTGGAGAGAGGAGAGCAACATACTGTGGCCTCTGAATAGGAGGATAAAGAGAAATTAGAAACTCTTTTTTTTAGTGTGGTAAATCATTAAAAGATTTTAGAAAGCATTAGTACAAGTACTGCTATAAAAGATAATATATATATGGGCACAGCACAGGAAGTCTGTAAGTCTGTGCTATGTAAGTGTACATAAAAATGTCAGAAATATGAATTATTTTTAAATAAATAGAGTCTCAGGGTAAAACTCCGACCTCACTGACTTCATTGGGTGATTAACATCTGTGGGTCCAGAATTTTACTCCATCTGGATAACTGTACATAGACTTTCCTGATTAAAAACTATCTGGGACACACATTTTCTTCTATGCAGAAAAAAAATTCGAGCTTTTGGGATTTTCAGAAGCTGCCCTGTCCTCAGTCATTTCCATAGGACTAACTCTGTTTACGCATATCTAGCAGGTCTTGCATTTTCATCTTTTTAAACACTTTAAGAGTTATTTTATCACTATTTCAGAATTGCAAAGGAGTTTTTTCAACTTGACTTTCCCAGACAAGGCTCTATTAACCATTAAAGTAAACACGGTGTGTCCTATCAAACTAAGTGTAGGCTTATTTATGCCACTGCAGTGTTTTTGTCTCCATGATGAGACAGAAAGTTTCGTGTTACCAGAGTGGCAGGGAAACCCAACGGTGCCCATGGCAGGGACAGTGCCACCCCGGCGCAGGGTGGCCGGGGAGGAAGAGTGTGGTCCAGCGCAGGCAGGAAAAGCCGCTCCGCAAGAAGGCAGTGAGTGCGTCCCCTGTGCACCTTGCATGTCAGCCAAGATATTTAAATGGTACTGCCTAGCAAAACAAAGTCATCGACTGTCCTGACCAAGAAATTGAAGGAAATTTCTCGTGAAAATCAGAAAGGTGGGACAACTTAAGCCATCATAATGACTGAGGGCACCCACGTCTTGCTTGTGCAGGCTCCAGCAAGGTTACAGCCATGGGCATCTGCAGAACCGCCTCTGCCTGCAGGTGTGTCTTTCCCTTCGTTTTGAGATGGTGCGAAAGGCTGGATGGATTGAGCAAGGAACGAAACACCCACCACAGGGAGAGCAGCGCAGGAGGGCTTGGCAAGAAACAGGCCACCCCCCTGTGCTGCCCGGACAGGAGTCACCACAGGGAAACGCGGAGGCAGAAGGGGCTGGGGCCAGAGACATCTGTCTTAGCAGCTGGGCACACCTTGGTTCACACCAGCACTGGCGCAAGGACTGGTGTGCCACCTCACCAGCTGCCAGGGTTCCTGCGTTTCTCCTCCCTCCCCGCCAGGTGCCAGGCCCCAGCTGGCCCGTTGTCACCATCAGCTAGCCGGCAGCAGTGGCAGCTGTCCCGCTGGAGCCGGACCCTGCCAACAGGGAGTGCGGTGTGCATGGATGCAATGTGTGGATATGCAGCGTGCATGTGTGCGGTGCATGTGTGTGGTGCATGTGTGCAGTGCGCATACACGCAGTGTGCATATGTGCAGTGTGCATATATGCAGTGTGTGCAGTGCGCTTATGTGCATCGCGTGTGTGCATGTGTGCATACATGCAGTGTGGATGTGCATGTGCAGTGCATGTGTGCAGTGTGCATATGTGCATGTGTGCAGTGTGCATACATGCAGTGTGGATGTATATGTGCAGTGCACGTGTGCATGTGTGCAGTGTGCATACATGCAGTGCACATGTGCAGTGCACGTATGTGCAGTGCATTTGTGCATGTGTGCATACATGCAGTGTGGATGTGCATGTGCAGTGTGCGTACGTGCATTGCATGTGTGCATACATGGAATGCGCATGGGCAGTGTGTCTGTGTGCATTGCATGTGTAGATGTGTGCAGTGTGCATACACACAGTGTGTGCGTGTGCAGTGTGCGTATGTGCATTGCATGTGTGCATACATGCAATGTGCATGTGCGCAGTGTGCATGTGCGCAGTGTGCAGCGCACGTCTGCAGTGCGCTCTGCCTCCAGCCTGCCCACCAGCTTCTCCTCATCCCCTCTCCCTCCTGCAGCTAGGCAAAAAGCGGCCAAGCAGGAGCGGGAAGGAAGCAGCGTGGCCCTTTCCCAAGCCGCCCTAGCTGGGCTAATCCACTGATTGTCGCAGTCTGCAGCAGCGGCGTGTCGCAGGTCTACCTGGTCCCGGCCCGAGACAGTGGGAAGGATCAAGTCATCTTAGAGACTATGTAGGACCATTTCTCCTCCTAACCTGGGCTGAAGTAAAACATCATGGTCTGACTTCAGCATAATAATTACTATTTTAGCTCTTCTGTGATAGAAGGGCAAAATATGGAGCCTTCCTTTAGTGAACACTTTCATTAGTTCAGCTGGGTTTTCCTTTGTTCCGCAGTCAGTTCAGCAACAGCCAGCAGTTCAGACCTGCTAGCACACTACGCCTTGCAAGAACAACACGTGTTGAGGCAATCACTGTGTCTGTATTCAGCGTGCTTATTCGGCTTTGTTTTAATAAATCCAGTAATAGGCTTTCAGAGGCAATGAAGGAAAAAGAATAATTTGAAAACAAAGTTGTCGAAAAGAATACAATGCACACGCAGTAGAGAAGAGCGTGCTTTTGGAGGTCTGTGCAGCTGGTTTATTCCTTTAGAGGATTTTAATCAACCTGATTACACAGGGAAGCAAAGGGATTTTTAAAACAGTGTGGCGATAATCAGCCAGAAGAGACAACAAAGGGGTCTTTTCCCTTTTTCATATCCCTCAATTTTATGTTTTCCCTTTCATGTGATTTTACAAATAAAAATGTCCTTTTAGCTCATTTTAATTAAAAAACTATCCATGCTGGGCTTTTGCTAGAGAAGCACTTTCAGTCTCTACCCGCTATATCATTTAATCAAAGTTATCCTAAATGGTTTCAAGATTGCCATGGCTGTACCAATCCGATTGCCATCAGCGTAATGGTTTTCCCAGTGGATTGGGAAAAAACCTCTAGCTGGACATGAGCCCATCCTTTCAAGTGGAATTAGCAGCTCTCCTGCAGTCTCCCCCTAAATTTCAGGGTCTGATGCTCTTGTCTTGCTCCTTGTGTACTTACTGTCACTGCTGCAAAGCATCTCTCCAGTGCCACCTTTTGAGTTGGGCTATACGTTCACAGCAAAGGGAAGGAGCATGGAGCTGCACTTCTGCGAAAGGCCACCTCTCCGCGTCCTCAGGAGGCAGATACTGGTGGCTGGGTAAACAACTACACTATTCCTTAAAAAGAGAAAGGTGTGCACAGGGTGAGAATTTGCCACTTGTCACTCCTGAAAGCTTTCAGCTGGATTTGTCCAACACCCTGCCTACACTCTCTACCCGACAACGTGCACGTCAGGGTTTGAAAGCGAAGCACCAGCAGCGTTTTCCCTGCCTCACCAGCCACCTTCTGCACATCCCACATGAAGGTCTGAGGCTTGCCTCCTCTCTTATCCTCCAGCCCTGCATCGTGCATTACACCGCCAGCACTGCTGGCTCGCACAGTACCTCCTGCAGACCACTCACAAACAGGACCTTTCACCACGGTGCAAACCCACGGTGACCTCCCCATGATGCACCAGAGGATTAAACAGCCTTCAGGCCCATCCCTGTGAGCAAAAGATCACAGGAACCTTGAGAGATGTGGGACTTCTTGTGCTGCCTTGGGCTGCCCAGATCCAGCCCTGCTTTCTGCCCACTTTCATAGGTGTAGAAGCATTGACCATAAACACAGAGAAATTGGTGTCTTCAGTCTGAAATCCAGAGCTGTCCCTGTACATATCATTTTTGCTCTGCTCTGTGTTAGATGGAGAAGTCCTGTTCAAAGCTTAGCATCATCTTTTCTGCCAATAATAATGGTGCCCTAATTTATTTCCTGCTCTTCTAGGTTACCCTCTGTTCAGCTCAAAGCGAGGGGGTTTGTTCCCAGCAGAACTGATCTCTCTCTTACCTGCTTCCCAAGTCCGAGCACTTGTGCTTTTCACAGCAAATGGTCTCTTCTAGGAGGTGTAAATGGCCCAGCTCTGATGGGAAGCTGAACATTCATTTTAAAAGATTTCAAATTACTTTAAGTGTACCTATTAAAAAAAAAAAAATTACTAAGGGAAATTGGAGAGAGAAGTGGCATTTGCTAATGGATCTAATTGGATGCCAGTCTAAAATCTGTTCCTTTGTTCAATTACAAAGTACAGCCTTAATGGAAGAATTAATGTGGAAAATTCTGTGGCCTGCCTTCTTCAGATGCTCAGGCTTGATATTCATAATGGTCCCTTATGGCCTTAAAATCAATGAACCAAAGAATAATTCGTGTTGTGCCTTTTCTTATCCTTTGGGGAATCATTTTGTTTATGAAATTCTATGCATCTGAAAAATCAGATTTTCTTTTTTCTATGGAGAATAACATTTCCACCAAAATTACTTGGAGCCAGGTATTTTTGGAAAAGTTTTTTAGCCCTGCCCCAGTGTCAAAACTTTTCAGAGCCCAACTTTTAGTGGAGCGGTGTTTCCAATGTTTTTCAAGTGTTTACATTGCCAAAACCATGGGAAGTCCCAAAGAGGAAGGCTTAGGTTGGGTAGGGGCAAACCTACGTCGTCACAGGGACCACACATCTACTGGTCATCTTCTGCCAACCCCCATACCACAGCTGGGTCACTGGCAGCAGATACAGCAGCAGCAAAGCACCTGCCTACTAACCAGCTGGCAGGACAGGGGGAGCGCACGAGGGATGTCACATTTCACCTAGAGAGGATTTTATGGGCTTACAAAATGGCTGATCCTGATTTGATGTCTGCTGTGGAAAACTTTCATTTTAAGGTATTTCCAGATCAGTTTGTTGGACTGGTGTTGTATCAGGCAACAAAGACAGATCAGGTAGAATCGAAGGGGACAGGTCTCTGTCCAGGTCCTTCTCTCAGGGTCACTGAGTGAAATTTCCTTGATGTCAAGAGTACAGTGGGCCAGTCCCCGAGTGATGAAACAGAAACACTGAATGTGTCTTCATCAAAATCAAATTTCCCAGGAGTTCAGCGGGCACCTGAAGAGCGCCCAAGACTTGCTTGCTTCTGCTTGTGCAGAGGGTGGATGTCACCAACAAACACAACCATTTAGAAGGAACATTTAGTCCTGAAAATAGTTGGGTTTAGTATATGTGATTTTAAAAATAATTTTCAGATAATTCTGGCAGGAATAAACTATGATTATGTAGTACAGGAATGGGAAGAGCCCAGCTCTCCGTGTCAAGATGACACATAAGCAGTACGATTATAAGTGTGGTACAAGAGAGATGTGAATCTATGATAAAGCCCATGAATCTATAAAAGCAAGGGTTTAAAAGCTGTTCTTGCAATCTGGACAAAAGGACAGAGGGTTAAGAAAGGAGGTCCTGGGTGGGAGTTTTGGGAAAAAATATGCAGCAAGAATACAGGAAGATCTAAAATGAACGCCTGATGAAAGCCTTTCCATTTGCCAGGCAAAGCTCCCAGGCCTGGACTGAAATGGTTAGACAATCATTAACCAGGAGGGCATCAGCCAAAATATCACATGAAATGAAAAACAGAAAGGTGATTCTCAAGCTGATGTAGGAAGAGGCTGCAAGAGCCAAAAAGCCATGCACGGTGTAGGAAATGAAGATGGTAACAGTCACATCATCCCAGAAGAGTCTTTCAATTGACAACAATGCAAGAGATGGATGAGTAAATGGACAGCTTCTAAGCACTGTCCTATTTTGCCATTTTACATTAGAATAAAACTGGAGACCTGCTGCCTCAGGTCCCTACCATGGAGAGGGCAGTGTGCCTGGAGGCAGGGGCTAAAGGAGGAGGACCCAGGCTGGCTCTGGGTGTTAATACAGCAAGTAGCAATGTAAATGTGTGACTAGGTGTGTGCTTTGTTTTAGTGGAAAATGAAGTGAAATTAGAAATCCTCTCATGCATCACTGCAAAAAGTTAAAAAGAAAAAGAGATAAAAAATTTGCCATCAAAGGCAAGAGGAGATAATTTTGGCAAGATAGCTGATATCAGTTCCTCTTTTAGCTTTACAGTGACAACCTCAGGCTGGAAAGTCACTTGAAAAAAAGACAGGAGTCCAGGCAGCACCTCCTTTGATAGTCACTGTTTTCTCTTCCTGCCATTTTCACACCTGATGTATTTCATGAGAAAATTTCACAAATTGCTGATAATGAAGATGGTGGACGTATGAGCTACAGCGTAGTTCACACGAAATACGAAGATTAATGCCTGGTAGCAAACTAGAATCTTTAAAGGAAAGATCAAGAACATGTTTTGTCTTCTCCTAGGGTTTTTATATTTACATATTGGAAACATTGTCATCTTTCATTGTGAAGACAAATGGGAACATAAGCCTTAGTCTTTTCCAAAATTTTATTTGCATGGAGATTCTCCTAGGAAGACCTTAGGGAGCAAGGATTTGAAGGACACAGTGCTTTGTCCCCTGAGTGTGTGCTCAACCATGGAGTTTTTAATTTTTTTTTCCCCCAGAGCTGTCTTTCATCTTTCCAAACAATGATGTCTCACACTTGACAGAAGTGGTAGCACTCCCAATCATCTGAATCCAATTCTGGGCAGCTTAATTAATAAAGTGCTTATCTTAATGCCCTATGGGGAAAAAACAAAAGTTTTCCAAGTGAAAATAGATGTAATGTGCTGGCAGAATGTTAAAATACAATTGATAATTAATGTGCCTTGTGAGATAAAAAATATAGAACAAAAGTAAGAGTTTGGGAAAGGATCTGAGATGGACAGTAACAAAACAGAACAATGAATTTTCTCTCTCTGATGTCTCCTATAAGATGAATTTTCTGTGAGCTGTTTTCTTTGAGGTTTTGAAATCTTCCATAGAGGACTGACATCTGGAAATTACCCCTTTCCATCTGGGTGCTGCTTCCAAGCCTTGAAAGATTTAGATGCATTTGGCTAGTTCCCTTGAGTAAATGACTCCAGTGAGTTCTTCCTTAGAGTTTTTCTTCCTACCAATGGGATGAATTTAACTAATTTACTGTAATATAAGAAAACATAGTGATACCAGAAGAGCAGCTGGAGTTTAAATTAGCAAGAAATGTGAAGGACAACAAGAAGGACTTCTATAACAGAACTGCAAAAGGAAAATTAGAGAAACTGTGAGCCTGCTGCTAAGTACAGCTAGAGATCAAGGGACAAAGGACATGGAAAAGGCCAAGGTAGTCAGTGCCTTTTTGCCTTTTTTGCTACTGAATACTGCCTTCAGACCTCTCATGCCCTTGAACCTGGTTGCAGGTCTGGGGGAGTGCAGCAATACCCAGAGCAGAGGAAGATAGAGTGAGGGAACACTCAAGCAAATTGGACATGTGCAAGCCAGATGGACCAGATGGGACATCTCTAGAAGCACCAGGGGAGCAGGCCAACATCACCTGTGGCTGCTTTATAACAGCTTTGGAAGGGCATGACAAAGTTTATGGAGCAAGTCCTCTTGGAGGTCCTATAGAGGTGCTTGAATATCAAAAAGGTGATTGGAAACAACCAGCATGGACTTACCAATGGCATACTGTGCCTGATGAAACTGATGGCCTTCTGTGATAAGCTAGATTACTCTCAATGAGGAGAGAGTAGTGGATGTTGTATATTTTGACTTTAGCAAAACCTTTGATGTGGTTTCCCATAGTATCCTGGTAGCCAAATTGGTGAGATATGGTTTGGCTAAGTGGACAACAAGCAATAAAGTGAATGGAAAACTGGTTGGGCTACCAGTCTTCAAGGATTGTAACTGTGCTGGTTTTGGCTGGTGTAGAGTTGATTTTCTTCACAGTAGCTAGTATGGGGCTATGTTTTGGATTTGCACTGGAAACAGTGTTGATAGCACAGGGATGTTTTAGTTACTGCTGAGCAGGGCTTACACAGAGTCAAAAACTTTTCTGCTTCTCACAGCGAGTAGTCTGGGTGTGCACAAGAAGTTGGGAGGGGACACAGCTGGGACACTGACCCCAACTGAGCAAAGGGATATTCCATATTGTATGACATCATGCTCGGCATAGAAAGCTGGGGGAAAAAGAAGGAAGGGGGTGACATTCGGACTTACGGTGTTCATCTTCCCAAGTAACCATTAGATGGGATGGAGCCCTGCTTTCCTGGAGATGGCTGAACACTTGCCTGTTGATGGGAAGGAGTGAGTGAATTCCTTGTTTTGCTTTGCTTGTGCATGCAGCTTTTGATTTACCTATTAAACTGTTTTTATCTCAACATATGAGTTTTCTCACTTTTAGTGTTCTGATTCTCTTCCCCATCCCCGCCGGGGGAGTGAGCAAGCAGCTGTGTGGTGCTTAGCTGCTGGCTGGGGTTAAATTATGACAGTAATCAATAGTACAATGTACACCTAGTTGATAGTCATTAGTGATGGTCTTCGGGGATTGATACTCGGGACGGGGCTGTTCAATGTCTTTTTTAATTACGTGGATGATGGCACAGTGTGCACTCTCAAAAAGTTCACAGTTGACACCAAGCTGGGTTCAGGGAGATCTTGCTAGACTGGAGTAATGCATTGATAGGACCCTCATGAAGTTTCTGGAGCAAGTCCAACTCCAATCACCAAGATGGCCATGGGGCTGGAGCACATGACATAAAGAAAAGACTGTGGGAACTGGTTTTTTTCAGCCTGGAGAAGACAAGGTGAAGGGGACATCTTATTGCTGTCCACAACTATCTAATGAGAGGGCATAGAGAAGACAGAACCAAATTCTGCTTAGACGGGTGCAGTGATAAGAGGCAACAGACAGAAACAGCTGTAAGAAAAATTGTAAATAAATAGTAGGTCAAACATTGGCACAAATGCCCAGGGAGGTTGTGGAGTCTCCATCATAGGAAATACTCAAACCTTGACTGGAAGCAAGTTGGAAACCTACTGTAGCTGGTCCTGCTTTGTGTGGGAAGCGGACTGAAGACTGCCAGTAGTCTCTCTCTTCCAATCTGGATTACTCTGTGATTCTCTCACAGTGTTAGTCCTATAACAAGAACACAGTGTGAAACTAGAAGATGGTGGATTAGATACCAACATCCGAGCAACAGTTTTGGTTAGTCAATTTAGGTATGGGATTGCTGACAACTTTTAGTTGTAAGGGTAGACACAAGAGCACTTTGGGATTTGTTTGACGAGGCGAGCCAGTCTTGCAAGAGGTAGGGGAAGGAACTGATGCAGGAGCCAAACACAGTGACTGTGATGCTATTAAGAGCCTTACGGAGAATCCTGAATAGTTACAAGCTTGTGAATGCCGTGCACATAAAATTACGAGTGAGCAATCTGAGCACCCTTCATTAGAAAGATCAGCATTTCATGGCTGATTACCGTTGCCAGAATGAGCTGGACCAAAATGCCATATCGAATGCTCCAGAGCTTTGAAAGAAGTTCAGCTCTAGACCTAACCGATATCTTCAAGAAAGGGCAGGTGGTGCTTTCAGCTGTGCCCTTGTGTGAATAGTCCTTCCTGAAAAAATAGCAAGGTGAACAACCTTAAAGGATGGTTTATTTAGTGAGGTTAATCTTTAGAGTTGTCAGTTGAAGTACAATGATTTTTAAACTGACTCTGAATAATTAGTTTGTGTGGCTAATGTGAGCTGGCTGTAGTCAGTGGCTTGCTTACCATAGCTTTAGCTCAGACATTTGGCTATCCAGTATGACACCCAGTCTGTGCTCAGTGACCTGAATGTGTGGTGATGTTCCTCTTCTTTGGTAGAAGACTCTAATTAGTATTGCATTTCTCCACAAAATGCATTTTCTTTAGTTGAAGAATATAATTAATTAACTAATTTTCATGATCACAAGTAATACCTCAACATATTCTTAGTTATTATCTAGAAAATGGTTGCCAGTATCATGTTACAGGCTAGTTCATTAAGTAAACAGGTTTGTTGCAACTTGCAAAATTATTTTTTGAGGGAGGGAGCTAATGCACTCTAGCCGTTATTACATACCTAATAATTGCAAAGGACATAGCTACCTGACTTCAAGATTTTCATTAATAAAATTGCTATTCTCAGAATTCTCAAGGGCTGTGTAAAATGGCATCCTAGAATGCTTCTCCAAAGTCGCATTTGTATCAGCAAGCTCACAATACTGTTTCTGTCTCTGCTGACATATATCAATCCTAAATTCTCACGACAAAGATAATGGCTTTGCTAATGGCACAGTAAGTATCACAATTTACATCAGCTGTAAATCATTGAGCATCTCAAGAGCATACAATCTACCATGACTGAGCTGAGTCATAATTGTGACCCAGTTATGTTTCTGCCAGTCCAGCACACCTATATCACTTACCTCTCTCCAGCCCCCACGTTTCAAAGTGCTACAGGGGAAAAAAAAAAAAAAAGAAGACAAGAGATAACTCTAGTAATTTATTTCCAGACAGGTAACAACACATCTAAGAAAGGTCAGCTAGTAAAATCCTTCTTGGGTTGTTGGCAAAATAAAGTAAAATTGACACAAACTTAAAAAAGAGAGGACGGCAAATTCATTTATCTAACCCTGGCTTTCAAATACACCTGTAACCTCACCATTTGGGAGCCCAGAGAGAGACACACTAATAGACAATGCATTAAACTGGGATCTTTGTCCTTCATCATGAGGGAGTGGGGTTGTCTTCAGGAGTGGTGTGGCACTCTCATCGCCTGCTGTGGAGCAGATCTTCACGGGTAGCCAAGGAGCTCATTTAAATGATGTTCTCTCCACTCTTTGCCAGAAGGACGAGCCTTCCTGGCCGGGGCAGAGGGCAGAGTCACCTGCTGCTGCAGGGGACACGAGTGCAGTCTCAGTTTTACATAACTGCTTTTAAAAATTTAAGCCATCATACTCCAAGACGCAAGGACTTGGCTGAATCTAGGGAGCAACCTTACCCAGTTTTCTGCTGATCTCTGTCCTGACTGCCTTGCATTTTATCTGTGTCTGGCATTGACAAACACAGTGGTTGTTAAAAGCCTTCAGTGAAAGGAGGAGATTGAGTTAGGGAAGCAAATTAACAGAGTTTAGCCTCAAGCTGTTCTCTGCTGGATGTTTTCCTGGCACTCTTTCTGCTGGGGCAGTGCTACTTTGGGACTTGGGACTGTCTCTGTGACATGCTCTGCCACATGGGCTTTTAAATGAGTAGGTGTCTGGTCCGACTCTCCATTTGTCTCTCCCATGAGCACCAGTAGTTCTGAACAGTGCACTTGTCAGGGTTTCTTTTTAGACTTTGCAAAGCTGTGCCTAAACTGTTTAGTACTTAGCCTGTATGACATCCAAGAAGTCACACTGGGCTCTTGTACATTTTAACCTGGGAGGAAAAAGGTGAGTCTGCTGGATGGATTATCAGGGTTGCAACCAGGAATCACTCTCTTTTGTGGGTTTGTGTAGGGTCTTGGTGGAATTAGGAATGCAAGACTAGTTCAAACGTTTTGCTGATCAGAAACAGTAGTAGAACCGAGCCTGTCTGCATGAGACACCAAACCATTTGACACGAATAACAAGGAGGGAATCTATGGAAAATTCGGTTGCATTACTGTCTTTTAGTGTAGCTTGAACTGTGAGCTGGTTCCATGGAGAGTATTTTTAAACATTGTGATGTCATTCTTAGGCAAGGAAAACCCAAAAGATCACCCCACTCATGCTGCAGAAAGGTTTTCAGCTAATTGTAGAGGGTACTCATTTCAATTAGCAGGTTATATTACGCATACTGCTAACACTAACCTTGATACGAACTGAACTAAGATACTTTCTAGAACAGGTGTCTACAAATAGCAATTATTTGTAAGCCATCAATTATTTTGACCATTGCAAATTTCTCTAAAATTATTCAGAAATGTTTCTAATGAAAGTTGAGACTGTTAGCATAGACTGTGCATATGGAAAATTTGCACATAATAATACAGATATAAATTAAATTGTTGAATTGTGAAATGATTGGCTCATTTTGTGCAATGTCCTTTGCTGAGGCCCAGGAAAGCCATGAGAACCCCTGTGCTATACCAAGTTACCCTGATTTCCACAAAGTCATCCTAAGATCCTTTGCTATTCCTACTAGAGAAGCAAAAGCCAGAGTATGGGATTCTCTTATTTCAGGCAACATAGAAAGTTGTGTAAAAATACTATTCTGAAGACGATGGTAAGCAGAAACCCAGTTAACTTCCCTTCATATTGGGCCCATGCAGCCATTTATTTGGTGTTAAAGACATTTCATAGTTTTTTATACTTAAACATTCCCTACATAAAACCTGCTGTTGAGCACAGGTTGCTTGGAAAGAGAACAATTACTAGCTAAAATGCCTCCAAATTCACAAGTCATTCTTCTGTGTGTGAGAGCAGGTGTTAAAGAAGTATGTCATGACAGAGTTGTCTGCCCTGCTGTGTATGTTCCATTTTAGAGTAATAACTCATTTTCTTCATAAGTGAATAATATATGATCTTTAATATTTAAATAGTCCCTCAAACTGTAAAATAAAGTACACTTTGAAACATTTTACTCTTAAATAATGCTATAATTAGTATATGTTTCATTACAAAGTTTCTCAAGATCTTTCCTATTCCTTTTCCTAAGGAGTACTCAATCAAATCCAGCTACTCGGGGGCTGGAACATGAATCATAGAATCACAGAATCATAGAATCTTTTAGGTTGGAAAAGACCTTTAAGATCATCCAGTCCAACCATTGACCCTACTCTACCAGGTCTGCCACTAAACCATGTCTCTAAGCACCACATCTACACGACTTTTAAACACCTCTAGGGATGGTGACTCAGCCACCTCCCTGGGCAGCCTGTTCCAATGTTTGATAACTCTTTCAGTGAAAAATTTTTTCCTAATGTCCAGCCTAAACCTCCCCTGGTGCAACTTGAACCCATTTCCTCTTGTCCTATCGCTAGTTACTTGGGAGAAGAGATCAGCTCCCATCTCACTACAACCTCCTTTCAGGTAGTTGTAGAGAGCAATGAGAGCCGCTGTGTGATAAGATTATGACCCAGTATGCTTGTGGCGCAACAGGAACATCCTAGCTCTGTAGAAAGCCATAGATAATTAAGTAGAACTGATCTCTTCACAAAATGTTTTTCATCTATGAAACATTATACAGATTTTTTTTCTTTTAAAAGCCTAAGCATTTGGAAAGAACTGAAGCATTTTTTGGGCAAGATTGTTTTAGGTAAAGGCTATATTTCAATACAATATTTTCCCAAAGAAAATACAAAAAGTTTTTGTAATAATTGCCACCTTTTTTTGTTTCATCTTCAAAGTCACATATTTTACTTTGGGCCTTCACCCACAGACTGCTATGATAAATAATGGATGCTATACTATTTGTTAAATGCTACTTTTCTGTTCTTTCTATTTCAACAAATCCTACCCTTTTCTAACATTAGGAAATCTCCATGATTGACATCTAAAAATATTTCTCAGCATAAAAAAGTGATCTTCACTTTCCTTTGCTCACTTGTTCTTGACTAAAGTTTATGGGTGCTTTTCAGCTGAAAAGAAATTGATGCTGGGATTGGGACTCCCTTGATATCACTGCAAAGAGCTGTGGGTGGGAGGAGGGAAGAAGAGAAAGGGATGATTGCCTCTCTATAAATAGAATATTTTCTGCACATCACTGATCCTGCACAGATGTCTGTCAATGACAGAGATGCTGCTTCAGAAATTACATAAACAGCTGCATTCCAGGCAGAGAGGAGACAATTAACGAATGGATTTGGGTTGCAGAAACATTTAGTTTGGTGACAGATGTTTGGATACAATCTTACTTTTTATTTATGGAATAAATGTTCTTGATCTGATTCCCTTTTATTATTTGTCATAAGAGCACAAGTAATTATTTTGTAGGTGAAAGTGTTTATATCACAATTGAAGAGTCACTAATTTATTGTTTTAATAGGAGAAAGTAGATGCCTTTGAAATACTATTTGACTAACCACAGACATTGTCTCTGGGCAAAGGATAAGCACAATATTTAATGAGGGAATACGCAAAATGTATGATTCTATGAAAATCTAAGACAGGGGGGCTCCTTTCCATGAAGAGGACAGACCTCAGGGAGCGCTTCTTTAGGAATGTGTTGGTCCAGCCCTTCTAAATGTCCCTTATGCAGATGTACACTCAATTTTTCAAGTTTCCAAACCTAAAATAAATTTCTTTCATGGAAACCACTGGTAAATTAATGAGTCGTAGAATCATAGAATTATAGAATGGTTGAGGTTGGAAGGGACCTTAAAAATCATCTAGTTCCAACCCCCCAAGGACACCTCCCACTAGACCAGGTTGTGCAAAGCCCCATCCAGCCTGGTCTTGAACATTTCCAGGGATAGGGGGTATGGGGCCTCCACAACTTCCCTGGGCAACTTGTTCCAGGGCCTCATCACCCTCAGAGTGAAAAATTTCTTCCTGAGACCTAATCTAAATCTACCCTTTTCCAGTTTGAAGCCCTTATGCCTCATCCTATCACTACATGCCCTTGTAAAAAGTCCATCTCCAGCTTTCTTGTAGGCCCCCTTCAGATACTGGAAAGCCACTGTAAGGTGTACCTGGAGCCTTCCCTTCTCCAGGCTGAACAACCCCAACTCTCTCAGCCTATCTTCATAGCAGCCCTCTGATCATCTTTGTGGCCCTCCTCTGGACTCGTTCCAATGAGTCCATGTCCTTCTTGTGCTGAGGACTCCAAAGCTGGAAGCAGTACTCCAGGTAGGGTCTCACGAGAGCAGAGCAGAGGGGCAGAATCACCTCCCTTGACCTGATGGCCATTCTTCTTTTGATGCAACCCAGGATATAATTGGCCTCCTGGGCTGCAAGTGCACATTACCGACTCATGTTGAGCTTCTCATCCACCAACATTTCCAAGTCCTTCTCCTCAGGGCTGCTCTCAATCCATTCTCTGCCCAGCCTGTATTTGTGCTTGAGATTGCCCTGACCCACAATCAGGACCTTGTGCTTGGCCTGGTTGAGCTTCATGAGGTTGGCACGGGCCCACTTCTCAAGCCTGTCCAGGTCCCTCTGGGTGGCATCTGTTCCCTCTAGCACATCGACCACTCCACACAGCTTGGTATTGCTGGCAAACTTGCTGAGGGTGCACTCAATCCCACTGTCCGTGTTGCTAGCAAAGATGTTAAACAACACCGGTCCCAGTACCAGTCCCTGAAGAATGCCACTTGTCACTGGTTTCCTCTTGGACATTGAGCCGTTGACCACAACTCTTTGAGTCTTAAATTGTTATATAAACACTTTTGCCTAGAAAATAATTCCTTACAGAATAATAAACTACTGGATTTTCCAGGGGCATATGGGACAAATTCAATATCCAGGATTATGTACAAAGTCAAATTAGGTAACCTACTGGTGCGTCCTACTCTTAAAATCTAGGCATCCTTTACAATTCGCTGGCTAACTTTCAGACTCTGATAATGAATGCCACCGTATACTGCTTCAATCAAGTTGCTCGGAAATACCCTAGATAAGGGTTTACATCACTCGGTAGTTTCCTCTCAGTGACTGAAACAAACCCAGAGGACTCCTAAAGGGACTAGGATTGCACTACTTCTTTTTGCAGTTATTTGCCTGAAACCTTTTCCTTTTTTTGACTTGCTTTGCCAGATAATCTATGAGTTTGTTCCAGATCAGCTGGCACTAACACGGGGCGGGGGGGTGAAGAAGCCAAGGCACGGGGAACTGGAAAGATGTTTCAGGGAGTGTGGGCAGCGAGGCAAGCGCAATGGGAAGGAACCTGGCTGCTGTGATTTGAGGCATGTGGTATGTGTTAGCATGGAGCAAAATACATGCAGAGAGCTAATGAAGCTGGTGTACTCTCTCTGAGGAGTTAATTTCAGCACGTTGGATATTTTAACTACCTTTTTAAAAGCCTGAAATAATTTGGTTCTAATTTCTGAGCAGGGACTTGCAGCCCACACAGCAGCAGGTCTTGATAATTATTAATTATGTGTTTTTCCTCTGTTCTGTATGACCTTGTTTGTAAAAGCTGTGTGGTAAAGCTAGAATATTAAGAGGTTTATGGGCCCTGGCATGCCACCTAGCTGGAAAAGAGGAAAAGATTTAAAGAAGAAATGGATAATCCAAATTATAACCTTGAATTTGCACCCTTTCAAAAGGCACTGAAATTGGGAGTGCACTTGTCCAATGCCCACAACAACTGTAAGAGCAAGTAGGTGATTTTCTGGTTTAGCTACAATTAAAATTCACACACTCTCCCTTCTGACAGTCTGATCTAAAATGGCAGCAGTCTGCAAAGGTAGACAGCAAACTGCCCATGCAGGAAATTCTAGTTTGAAAATCTACATTAGCTTTATCCTAGCAGAGACCCAGACACCATGGCTTTGGCCCAAGCATTAGAATGTATTACAAAAAGGAAAGACTCAGGTACCATGGGGAATCCAAATTAAATCTGAAGAGAAGAAGCTTTGGTATGAAGTTTGTGTCTCTACTTCATCTGCATTACCATGTAAGGAGCTGCCCTACCTTCCTACTACAAGATCACTGTGTTGCTCTCTGAATGTGCATGTTAATCTTAAAATCCAGCCTTCTGTAAATGTGAACAGTTAGATTTTTTTTTTTATGTTGTAGTTAGAGAAAGGCTGCCATCTGATCTTTCTCCAGTTGCCCAACTTCCCCAGAAATCACTTTTTTCCCATTAGAAATAAGGAAGCAACCTGACTAGCAACAGGAGAAAAATGTTCTGGAAACCCTGAGAGCAGCTTGTTTTCCCACAGTTACAAAGAAAAAGTGTCAGTGGACTTGGAGTTCAAAACGCTGAAGAGATACATATTACTTTTGACTTCTCTGAAAAATCAATTGGCCTTCAAGCCTTGACACACACAGAAGAAAACATATTTCCTTATTAACTATGTTTGGGTTTTCTTCCACAGGTTTGAAACATAACGTCATTCTCAGCATGGTAGCTCGTACAGTAAGTGAATTACTGCAGTGTTGTTGAGAAGAGGGCCTGAAGAGGTTCATGCACTACAAAACCAGTGTCCGCCACTACTTTACTTTTAACCTTATCACAAAACACAAGCACAGAATCGCTCAAATTAAGTTAGAAATCTCCAGCCTTTTTTCTCCTGCCCTTTTGACTAACAATGTAATGTGCTTCTTAGCTCTTTAAATTGCAGAAAGTGGTCTCACTAGAGTAGCAAACTTCTGTGATAAAGATTTATGTACAATTATGACTACTAAGAGAGGAAAAAGAAAAGCAATTTCATGAAAGCATAGATATCTGCTGCAAAAGGTAGATTGGCTGGGAAAGTTAGGACAAGAATATGACACCCTTTCTTGTCTGAATAATATTTTAAACACAAGTGGTGCCCCTGAAGTCACTGCTTGCAGCGTGATGAGTGCTGCAAAGAGGTCACAGACGGCTCTCGGAGCTGCTTGGAAAATGGAAGAAATTATGAGTACTGCTGTCACCTTGCCTTGTCTTTGTCCTCTCCAGATTTGTTTCAACTATCACTTGTGCCTTTTTGCTGAAGCTGTAGCTCTATTATCTCTGAGATGAAGAACTGCCTTTTTACCTGACTGGGGTCTCTAGCTGCCAATGTAGATGGGAGCAATGTATATGTATAACAAGACAACAGTGGCTCTGCTCCTCATGGTGAGGACCAGAAGCTGAAAACTGGTTAACGGGACCCCTGACACTCAGATTAAGTGCTTCCAAAACCAGTTGTCTGGATAGAACTTGAAATAGATTGCATCTGGGCCATTAATTTTATTTCACAAATAAAGTAGCTAGCTAATGTGAGAAAGTAAAAGTTGGGTAAAAATGCTGTGGGAAGAGAAGAGGCCATTACTGTGCCCATCTGCTGTCAGTCAGCTATGAGGTATCAACACCAGATACAGCTCCTGCAACTTATGAGCATGTTGAGGGAAAAAGCAGAAGCACAGGAGGAAAATGTGGCACCGAGGAAAAGCAACAGAGTCTTGACACTAACTTTGGTGCCATCCATGGTTTGGCCCTCAGTTCTCAGAAGAGCAACAGTTATTAGTGGAGTCTCTGTGTCGATGGGCTTTAGAGCTCGCAGGGAGAGCTGTTTTCCAGGTGGAAAAACACTGTCTGTAACCAAAAATTGGATCTGAGTGTATTTCTGGATCAGTTCCCAGGGAGCTGCAGAGATGTGGCTGCTATCCCCTTTATGGTGGTTCATAGGAACACAGACCACCTGGGGCATCAGGTCTGCTCTTCCACTGCTTTATTCTTAGTGCCCAGCCATCGTTTCGCTCCTTAGCGGCTGCTCGTAAGACTCCAGTGATTCACATTTTCTTGTCTCCCTCTCAATTTAGTTATTGTCATTTAGAAGCCTGGATGCAACTTAGGCAACAAAATTATAATTAATGTACCATTACTTTATTTTTAATCCCTGCACCCAATGTTACATTTCCAATTAAATATTCCGATAAAATACGTAAGTGCTAGAAACGTTAGCACAGGGCTATGTAAACATAGCAGCTGGCACAAAGGGAGATTTATCCTGCTACAGCCTGTTATCATAGGGATTTTGCTCGATTAAATTGAGCGTGCAGTGAGAGCTCTGTCCATATCAGTAAAAGAAAATTCCTCAGCAAAGGGAAAACACCAAGGAACAAATGAAACATACAACAAACTCTGTACCCAGTGTGCACTTCTGACTGTAGTCACCTGGACTCAGGTGGATTTTGAGCAGTGTGCTGCAGGTTATCATATTTCTGTTGTACATCAGGGAGATTACTGATGCTTTTAATCTTGTGCTTTTTAGAGCAGCATTGTGCAGAATCACATAGCTGTCACCTGACAGTATAAGAACACATCGAGTTAATGATCATAAGATCTTTTCTTAATGTTCTTTTCAGGTCCTGAAGGCTTAGTGATTTTTATTTTTTTTTACTGTAATTAATGTATTTCTTATATTGGAGTGCTAGAGTGCCTACTGCTGTCTACTACAGCTGTCTGTAGTAGTCATCTGTGGCAGAAGAAGGGTTATTCAGCTTTAATGTATGATTCAGCCACAAGAGCCTGGGTGTCTCTTAGCCAAGTTGATGCCAATGAAAATCTACTTTTAAAATGAGCCATTTACATCAGTGAAGAAAGATGGCAGTGTAGTGAGAACATATTGTCTGGGACAACCAGACCCTATTAGGTCTGGTTAGGCTTGGCTACAGCCTTCTATGGTATTATGAGCAAGACAGCTAGTCACTCAGTGCCTCAGCTATATAATTAAGGTGCTAATTCTTTGCCTACCTCTTCCTTTTTTCTTGTCTCTTCAAGGCATAGCCTGCATGGTGTAGGACCCTCTTACAGTGTATTATTTTTATAGCATTAGTACATTCAAACACCAAATGTAGGCTAAAGCTTCTGGTTTTGTTGTTATTACTATAATAAAATAAACACTATTTTAGCTTGAGCAGGGGCTTCAACACAGAATATAGCTGCTAAGCCATCTATTTAGTTACTTTTGGATTAATATAGGTCAAGTTTTAAGTAATTCCAACATTTGAATGAACTGTGATGGCATTTTGCTCATGAAGGGTAAAATGTTCAAGTTCTACCTTTCTAAGGTTGCTTGCCTGGTTAAAGCATTTTAGCACACGGTCTCTGCTGCATTAATTTTGGCTATGCAAAGCATGGAGGGTGTTGGATTTCTTTGCCAAAAAAGAGAAATTCCATTTCTAAACACAGAAAGAAAATGTAATGTTCTAAGCTATAGCGGTGAATTACATGGCATCACTTAGTCTCGCTCATGTTTAGCACCATTTGCCACCCCACTGGAACTGGGATGGTGCAGAGGATTTTCCCCTGCTAGTGGGTACAAGGGGACATGCTGGGTGAAGGGTAGCTGGTTTGCAGTGTTAAAACCTCCAAAGAAGAAGTAAGGCAGAAAGTGGAAATGCATAAATGTGTGAATTGAGGGGAATTAAGAGCGAGTGCAGCCTGTCCCACTGCAGGGACGTGGCAGGAGCAGGCAATCATTGGTGAGAGGCATCAGCAGGAAGATACAGGGAGGTGCAATGGCCCCGAGCGGGATGCTGCCATCACCACAGCATGAGGGACTGTGCGGGACAGAGAGCTTATGAAAACGCTTTGACCTGCTTGTGTTACACAGGTGACATGTTTTGGAAGTGTTGCATTGCCTGAAATATTCCAGAGCCTTTCAGACATCTTCACAACTAGCTCCACTGTTTGTTTCCCCTGACTGCTTTTCTTCCACACTTTCCTTCTCCATTGGTCACTCAGATACTCTGTCAGGGATTTATGCCACAGTAAAGCGTAGACCGATTGTATTGTCTGTTAGTTTGTCGTATTAAACTCCTCCATGCTCTGGGCTTCCCTGGGTCAGGCAGGCTCATGGTGCATCTTGCCGAAAGCAGTGGAGGAGCTGGGAGAGGCTTTCACACCTGGAGGAGTCCTGGAGACATATGTGGATACACACAGGACCTCTGCAGTTCTTTCAGCAGGATGGAGGGGTGGGCAGGGTGGATATTCACTTCCCAGCTTGTAAATTAGCTTTTATTAAGCCAGAAATGATTTTTAGTTTGGTAGATCTTTTTACTTTGGCCTGGCTGTTTGTGTACTAACTCGGAAGATCCAATGAATTCCAGTCCCTGCCTGTAAGGTTTTAATCACCATGCTGTCCTGCACCTAAACCTTTTTTCTTGCAGCTAATAAAGGAAGACCTTTCTATTCTCCACAGAAGCACAAGCATATTATTTTTAGGCAGCATATTGCTTTTTTTCCTTTCCTCCTGCAGCTGTTTTGTAAAAGACAAGTTGCCTTTGCAGCATGCCACAGGGAGGCATATTTTCTTCCTAGATGCAGTTTTAACCTACATGATCCAAGCAACAAATGCCATGTTTTGTATAGTCGTGGGGAAGAGGCTGTAAGGAATGATCAATTCCAAAAATCGAACCATTGCTCCCGTTTGCAAATTATCAATAAAAGGCCTGGGTTTTAATGATTTGTTACTCATCCCAAAATAATTAATCAGGGCAGAGACTGTAAATTAGTCACAGCGGCTTCACCGAGAAAATGTGCATGCAGACAGTTGGGAGTTTTACTGACAGGGCAAGGGGAGTCCAAGAGCCTTAAGGAGGATGAAGTGAACAGACTTGGCAGGGTGCTGCCCGCAGCCGCAGCAGGCTCGGTGCCCAGCTGCCAGGAACTATCCACTGGGGAAATATCAGAGCCAGGAGAGTTTTCAATCCTGCCTGTGAGGCAGTCACCATGGGTCAGCGGGGCGGCCTCACCACACGTCCAGTGAAGGAGAACCTGTAAGCATTTTCTGGTAGAGAGCAGAGCAGAGAAGAGCACCCTTGCTCTCCTGGCGCTTGCATGGTGACCTAATTACCACATTGCCATCAGGCTACCATTTGAGTGTGCCTAATTACTCTGGATTTCCTCGCTGCGTGGGGTTCAATGTGCCCAGTGCATTGGAGAATGCCTATCCCAGAGCCTTCCCATGGGATCTGCACCCTCCTGAAGAAGTAGTCTGGCTTTCCCTGGGAAGCTCATGATTCAACAGATTATCTAAAATGTGATCTTCTGCCTCCTCCTACTTTAAATGCAAGCAGCAGTGTGCCACTGTACTTTACCATAAACCCAAAATTGTCCCTACATTTTATATTTGCTCTAAAAATGCCTTACAGATCAATACTTACAGGGGTCTGGTGGGAAGCCATCTTCTGCCTGGATCTCCATCAGGGTTAGCATCTCTTCAGGCCTCTTCAAGCCCGATAGAAATAGCTAGGAACGCTGCAAATCTTTATGCATAGGACTTTTCATCAGAGTGGTAGCTTTCCTCTTTGGGTCTGGCTCCTCCTCACCATACAGTAGCTTTTGGGTTCATGATAGTTCTTGGGCTTGGAAGCCCCCAAGAGTTGTATTTTGACTTTTTGAGCCATCTCAAGGGGTATGGGGCAGCCGTGGGCTGGCTGCTGGTACCATGTTGCACAGCCTCAGCTGAGTGTGGGTGCTTGGAAGTGGTGGGGACCACAACGGCTGTGTAGCAGAGGTGAGGCTTTTGGTACAGAAAACTTCCTGATGGATAAGGCTTGTCACTTCTGTGCAAGTTCCCTTTGAGCATCTCTTTAGTGTTTCCCTGGGTTTTAAAGGTTTTAAGGTTATTCACGTGACCAAGATCAAGCTGCTGGTACCATGTCGCTGCTGAATATTGCTGTGCACTCCTGCAGATAAATACCTGACTCCTCCAGCCGGGTAGGTTATCCCTTCATGTCTAATCTGTCACAAAAGATTTGTGTTTGAAAGCAAAAGTAAGGGGGGGGTTTAGTTTATTTTTTTATTACCGTAAATCTGTCAAAGGGAAGCAGCTGCAGCAGAGTTCTACACCCTGAGGGAAAAGAAGAAAAAATACTGTTTTGGTGGGAAACTCAGCTAAATTGTTTAAATTAGGAATTACTGATGCTATGGATGCTGGAGGTGCAAATTGAACACCTAACTGCTTGAAACAAGAGACTGGAAAAGTCAGAGAAGTTACGCAAAAAAAATTGTAATGATGCCTCTTCTCTGGTGCTTGCTAACCTAGTAAGATTTTCCTCATCAAAATACCATGCGGTGCTGTGAGGAAATGGTCAATTTACTGTTGAACCATAGGACTGGGGTCTGAAGAAGCACTGGATAAAATATATCAGACAAGGAAGTCGAGACTCAAGTTTCAGATTGTGTCCTTCGATCTACGAAACCTCAGCCTCATGCAACAGCAACTTCTGTTTCAGCAGAGAGCAAACGCTGCCTCACTTGCCCAAAGACACCAAGAAGGCTCTGGGCTGCAGTATGTCCATGTCAGGGTGCAGAGGTATCCCCAACTGGTGCACTAGCCAGACCTGATGTTTTTCCTGACATCAGGTACCAAGGGGTCTCTTAACTCACAAGATGAAATCAAACGGTCATGTGAAGTACCACAGAGATTAATTCAGAGGAGGTGAGCATGAAAGCATTTAGTATCTCACAGCAATGATGAGGCTAGAGGCTGAGCAAAGCCAGGACAGCAGGGTCTCTCCCCGCAGATGCAGGGAAGGGCCAGGCTCTGCGGCTGCTCGCTGAATGGGGATGTGGGGAAGCCAGGGGGGGCTGGTGGCAAGGGGGTGCTGGGATGCCTGACCTGCTGGGAAGGGGTACCCTTATTTCACACCAGTGTCTTTGCCAGCTGCATTCAGGTAAATGGGTATCTCTAATTTCCCATCTGCTCCAACAGATGTCTCCTGAGGGACCTATGTAGCATCCTCCAGGCTGCTTCATGCAATGGCTGAAGCACTTGCGTGCCTGCTATGGCTGGGGTTGGCATAGTTTTGCTTCTGGATTATACTGAGCTAGACAAAAGGACAACAGCGATCCTGATAAATAACATTAGCCAGATGTTTTCAGAAATTATTTCCCAGCCCCAGGCACTGTGACAGGGGGAGGGCAAAGGGGCACCCCCACGCTGCGTCTGTGCTGGTCAGGAGGGCAGGGTGGCTTTGGGGTGCTGCTCCCCCCTGGGCACAGCGGGGCACGCACCCGCAGTCACTGTTTCTGCGGCTGCCAGGGGCAGCAGCTGCACGAGGGAAGCCCTTGCTGCAGCAACAGGAGGTGCCCCACAGAAGCGGGAGACCTGAGCTCAGCTCCCTTCACTGCGTCCCTAGCTAATGCGAAGGGTGGAAGGGATTACTTCAATTCCCCAAGCAATTTCTTTCATCAATTCAGGACCTTCACTCCTGTTGAGAGCTGCTCAAGGCCCCTGGAGGCCCCCGGAAGACAACCAAACTGTTTCTAAAGAAAGACATGAAAGTCTGGACAAATTGGTGGAGATGGTGGTACAAAATTATGCTGCACTTCACTGCAGAAGGCTGTCTGTCACTCCTGAGCAAAGACCTATGTCCTGAGCTACAAGGGGACTCCACTGCAGTGCTTTCCATCAAAGTTAAATTCACAGCTTAGAGCGAGACATTCACCTTCCTCAAGTAATGAACTAGAGACGTCAGCAAGGGCTTCACCGGAGACAGCACCCTAACTGGAAATACAAAAAGGTGGATGTAAAATCCTCGTGTGTGAAATGGCAATATTGATTACACAGGCTGGATGTGAGGGAGCACAGGCAGTATGACTGAACAAGCGTGTACATGCCTCACTATTTATGATATTTAAAGTTTGAAGGACAAAGTGCGTGTTAGATACAATTTGCTGCATTGATCTCAAAGCTTTTTACTTAAAGAGTATTTAAACGTCACAGAAAATTGTTCCTCAGATCTGCACGTGCAGCCCTGGTTGCCAGTGGGAGCTCTGCACCTGTATCCTGAGGGAACGTGACCCACCTTTGAACTCACAGCCCACGCATGCCAGCCAGGTTGGCCTTGGAAATGTGAGATTATTATAACCCCCCAAACGAGTTTGCCGCAATTACTCAAAGGCAATAAACAATTTTTTATGAACAGAACACAAGACATTAAACATATCATTAATGACAGCTTCACATTTCTTTGAAGTCATTATGTCTAGAGAAACATAATGTAATATTGCCCTGCATTATGAAATCGCTTACATTTCAGTTTCTCCTCCACCGGTTACAAAACCAAATCTAATATGGTTGGGTTGGTTTTTTTTTTTTTTTCTCCTATAAATATACCCTATCCAGTGCGGTACCTCCAAGGCACACATTTCATTTTTATTAGCCGGGCAGTGTGAGTCATGCTATTAATCGGTATCAGTAGCAGCACATCACCAGGCTGTCCTTTGCCGCACCGTCTATATTTAGAAAGGGAATGAGGCTGCCGCGGGGTTATATAATGATACAGCTATTTATAGATCTCCATTATACCTAGAGAGCACCGTCCTGCCACCCGAGCTGTGAGCGGCCAGGCTGACAGACCTGTCATTATAGACCCGGCATCGCCCCTACCTTTCCCCCAGCCACATTTGCAATTTTGTTTACCTGCCATTGTTTCTGTTTACGCCGCCTGCAGTAGAAGTACATTTGAAATCTGATGTGTTCAGGCAAAAAAAAACATTTTAGAACCTGCTATTGTGTGTGGAAAGGTAAAACAGGCAGTCACAATGCCAACAAAATAACTATATTTTCATTTACCTTCCTTTTTGGTCGCATGAAGCTAGCCAAATGTAGCTGCCGTAAAAATGCATCCATATTTCTATTAGCACTGCCCTAAAATTCTCAGATTCTGAGGTTTTTCCACCTTTTTCTTTTTCATACTGATTGTTGGTGGCTACCAGTAGAAAAAGCAATGATGTCAGGCAGATGACTTATTGTTGGGCCTGAGCAAACATAAGGACGTGGGAGGCAAGCATTTGTGTTGGAGGTAGAAACACGGTTTCTGCTGTATCTAGCATGTCTCACAGCAAAATACTGGTCAGGTCCTGCACAGTGGTTAGTTCAGCTGAAATACAGTTTCAGACAGGTAATCGCAAAGCAGATATTAACAGCTTCAGGTGAGCTGCATAAAAAAGGCTCAGGGCACGGTTTCCATGCTTGCACACCTGAGGCATTTCAGACCTCGGGTGTTCATTTGTAACTTGTCTACAACTGTAAATTTACTTTTAGAGTAGTAAATAGACTCGATTCCTGCCCTGGCCTCTCAGCGCCCACTCCACCCCAAACGGCAGGCTCAGCCTCAGCTGGAACCGCTGAAGCAGTGTGGTTAGCCCATGCTGAAGCACAGTGTCGTCCCACAGTAGCGCGTTGGCTGTGGGAGAGCGTAACACGTCGCAGCTAATACAAAACTGGGAGGAGTGGCCGATGCACCAAAGGGTCGTGCTGCCATCCAGAGGGACGTCCACAGGCTGGAGAAAAGGGTTGACAGGAACCTCGTGAAGTTCAGCCGGTGGAAGTGCCCAGTCCCGCACCTGGGGAGGAACAACCCCATGCACCAGTACAAGCCAGGGTCCGGCTGGCTTGGAAGCAGCTTTGCAGAGAATGATGAGGGGGTCCTGGTGGACACTGGGTTGGACATGAGCCAGCAATGTGCCCTACCCGCAAAGAAGACCAACAGCACCCTGGGCTACACTAGGCAGAGTGTCACCAACAGGCCAAGAGAGGTGACTTAGCCCTGGTGAGACACATCTGGAGTGCTGGGGGTTGAACTTGACCATCTCCAGAAGTGTCTTCCCACCTCAGCCTGCCTGCAGGGCTGGGCAGGCTGTTCTTCAACTGCAGCATTGCTACCTCGTGAACATTGCTACCTCGGTGTTAGCATGGGGCAGTGAGCGCCAGGCTGGAGGAATTCCTCCTTGCTGGAGGAATCCATGCCATCCGAGTGTGGTGCCTTGATCCTTTATGCAGGGCACGGGGAGGGGGTCAGTATGACAGAAAGGATCCATGAGACCATGTGTGCCAAGAACAGAACTACCAAAGGTAGTCTGTACAGAACATAGAATGATAGAATCTTAGAATCACCTAGGTTGGGTGATTGTGGATATTAAAACTTAACCCTATGTGATTTTCGGTTGCTGGCAAATGCCTACCTCCAAGAGGGATGCAAAACATACTCTGGATTTGTGCAGCTTTTTTTTCAGAAAAGCAGGCAGGTTCTTGTCCTGCTGTGTAATAAGTCAGCAGTTAAAGGTCTCCACCAGGCTGTGGGAGATTTGGGTCTGTCCCTTCCTCTGCTCCAAGGGATTTATAGCCTTGGTGGGGGGGAGTAAGGGCTGCTCAGAGTCCTGTTGGTTGCATCCCAGTTGCATTCAAATACTCAGGAGAGACCAGTGTCAAGCTATTCTAGTAGCTAAAAGTAATCAGCTGGTAGATGGGGAAGTCGGATGTGTTTTCTTCCAGCTCCTTGATTTTCCAAGGATTTGTTTCTCCCCCAGCCCATGGAAGCCCACACACCAGAGCAGAGCACAGGGAACCCCAGAACGCTAAGTCCAGGTGCGTTCGTGCTGTGAAGTGTAACTGTGCTTGGCAGGGTTTAAAGTCCAGCTGCTGCTTTTTTAGCTGCTGTGCGCAGGCTGGGTTACGTGGTGCCAGGTGTTGGGGCAAGGCAAGCAGCGAATATGCCAAGGTCTGCGTTCAGCAGCAAGCATCTAGTAAGACGGGAACTTTTCTCTTTCTATTTTTCCCTTTTTTATTTTCCTTTCCTTTTTTTTTTTCTTCTCCCTCTCTTCCATTGTCAGGGTATTAAACGAGTCTCTCTTAACTCTACTCAGACATCCAATGTTCACAGAGCTGGCAAGAGCAGGATATCCTTGGGAGCTCGTCAAAGTTGGTTGAAATTGGCTACTGACTCAACAGGTTTCAGAGACAAATACAGACACACTCAGTGCAATCACATAAACCAGGATTAAAAATGTTTCCTTGTGGTATCAAACTGGTTTATCTTATAGTACCCATGCCTGGGGTTTTTTTTGCTAGATTTGCAACACCCCATGTCATCGCATTGTGTCAGGCCGCTGTCTTGGGCGAGTGCAAGAGTTCCAGTTTATATCATCACATGCTATTTAAAATAAAATGCTTAAAATATTAACCATCATACATCAGCCTCTTCATTACAATCATAAGCAGCTTGTTTCTGCAAATTGAGATAGGTAACGATAGAAAAATTAATGAAATGGTCGACATTTCATTCCTGGCCAAGGTTGCATTTCTCTCAGGCCGCGGGAATTGTTAAGTTCCCTCCTCCCGTTTTGCTTGTACATGTAATGCATACATAAGTGTCACAAGAGAACTACAATATAAAGAGGTGCACCATCAATCTGATGGCCATTAAAATATGGTCAGTGACCAAATCCCTTAATATACTGAGTTACCGCAGTTGGCTTTAGAATACACTTTGGAGAGGATTAACTGCAAAGCATGTTAAACCAAGGGCATATCTCTCATTCTCAGCTGCCACAAAAGGGATGTAAGTTTTGCATACAGAAGGAAAGAGAAGGTTTTTGACAGCTGGAGATGCTTATCTTTCCTTACCACAGGGAAGGCCGGACAAGATGCTGCCTGCCACCTTTCCAGGCTGACATTATCTACACATCAGCGAAGCTGCTGTATGTCAGTCTGTGATAACCGGGGAGCACTTGCCTCCATATGCAGAGGAGCTCAGCACCCCACAACAGCAGCAGATAATGCTTTTTGAAGCAGGGCAGGGGAGGGAAGGCAGCAAGCATGCATTCAGAATACACATCATCCTCACAAATTAATTTGAGGACTGTTTATTAAAACATGCAACAAAATTACAAATGCCTGTGTTAGCTAGAAGTCATTATCCATTATATTTTACTAATCCATTGATATTTAACTTACTCTGAGCCTCTTGTTAATATATGGAGTTTGATTTATTGTGGCAGCCATTGAATAATAATAAAATATCTTGTATCCCACAATGAGGACAGGTCCAAATACTGTGGAAGACAAGAGCTGTTGCCAAAATTTAACAGCTTTTTAGTGTCCTGGAAGCAATTCAGGTGGACCTGTGCTGGCTGGAGGTGGCATAAGCCCTAGCCGTGAAGCCACTGCAGAGAGGGTGCGTGCCATTTTGTCAGCACTTGACACAGCTATAAAAGCTATCTTTGGGGCCTGGTATGATGCACTGTTTGGAGAAGAAGGTTTTCCAGATCCTACAGAGAGGTTCCCAGAATATAATAATTTAACTATTTGAACACCCCTACCGGATATTATTTTGATGTAATATTACTCCGTGGATCCTGTTTGCATGTTGTGCTGTATTTATAACAGTGAGTATTGTGTCCTTCTATGGACTAGGACATTGTTCATGTTTCTTGGTTGGGGAATCCCTTCACCAACAAATATATGTCTTCACTATCCTGGTAGTCTCTTCAAATAGGGATGCCTGTGCAGCAAGGATCGCTCTTAGTTTTTCCTCCTCGCTGTGTAACTGTGAATGTGAGACTCGTGAGACCAGGTTGCAGTGAGGCCAGGAAAGGAGTAGCCTCCAAAACTTCTTTTTCTGCTGTAGGATAATGAAGCTAGGGATACTAATGACACAAGGTAAGAGCAGGCAAGTGGGAACAGAGCTCTCTAGCCCTGTGATTTACTCAGTCACTTGAGGTGCGAAAGAGTCATACATGACTCAAAAATCCCCAAGCCCCACAATCCAGGATCAAGAACCATGGGAGCGCTAGCCACATTCGTCTGCTGTAAGGACCTTCCTGTCCCATGACCTTTCCGTCCCATGAGCTTTCCGTGCTTGGCTGTGCATGACAACCACTTTGGAGAAGAGTACTTTTACCAGTCTCACCAGCTGTTTAAGGAGACTGGACTTCATTCATCTGTATCCCTACCTTCTGCAGAGGACATCTTCTCCATTCCCATGTGGACAAAGGCACGTACACTCCAGGGGCAAGTAGGAATTCGGAAACGTTACTATGTTTAGACTGAGATTCAGCTCCAGTTTAACACACCAAAATGTAGCTGTCTACATAAGAACCTGGTGGTCATGCTCCCATTATGGTCAGTGGACCATACTGTCAATACAGTTAATTGAGCCAGGAGAACTGTTGACCAGGCCAAATGTTGGCATTTGTTGTAGGTGAACTCCCTTGACCCTGCCAACTGGACTGAGTAGGGGCAAGGTTCAGTTGCTTAAATGCAGCATTATTCTGGTGTTCTGTCCTGCCTCACTCCAGGAGGCTGAGGTCATCCCTAAGGCCCCCATCACAACAGCCAGCCCTATATGGGTGTCTTGGCTACCCTTTCATGTCTCAAATGGCACAAAGAGGTGATGCTGGGGAGCTGAACTGGAACCTGACTCCCCACTGCTTACAATCAGGGTCTGGGCATCTTGTTCACATCTTGACACTTCACATACCACACTTAGCTTTAGGTATCACACCCTGCCAGAAAGATCTCACTGCTAGTGTTCACCTTGCCAAACTCTTGGCAACTGCCCTCTCAGACTGTAGGTTTTTGGCTCCTGGTGTCCTCAGCTGGCCGGACATGACACCTAGGCCCCAGATGTCTCTGAACTCCAGGATTTGGCTTTAGCTCCTGGAGTTACGGCAGCAAGACAAAAAACCAAACTTCAGCTCTTCATGAGAGCAGAGCTTGAAGTGTGGGGCAGTCAGGGATGAATGGGACAGTGCACAAGGTGTAGTGGAAGAGGTCTCATTGCTTTACTAAGCAGACCTCTTGGCAGACTTGCTTTTCTTCAATCACTGTCAAACATGTTCTCAGTGAAATGTCTACAAACGATCCTTCAAATGTATAAACAATTTTTTTGTTGCTGTTTAATAGACACACAGCTAGCAAAATAGTGACTGCTCATTCTTGCTTAATTGCTGGCAGGAGCAGCTTGAATAGTTTGGAATAGCTGCTATAAAAGGTTTGAGGTCAGGATCCTCTGAGATTTTAAAATATGTCACCAAGTTTTTAACTATTTTTAAAAGTTTTTAGTGTGCTGTCTCTCCCTGCCCCCAGTTGGTTGGCTTTGTATTTCAGGATCCTGCTGTGCAAAAAAGATATGCATTACCTAAAGGAAAATAAAACTGCCCTTTAGCAGATATATTGCGTTTCAAAGCAAATTGACTTCACTATATTTGGAAGCCCATATGTGCTGAAAAAAATCCTTTGACTGATAAGAGTTACCCAAAGCCCATAAAATATATGCACAGTAAATGTTCATGAGCTCAAAGCAGGGAGCTGTTTGGTTGAACTGCAGGAGACATAACACAACTGTAGAACATTGTTTTCTCCTTTCCTTCACTTTTCCCTCATTACTATGCAAAGCCACTGCTATCTAATGGTAGAAACAACATTTCAGGCTATATCCCTTCCGAGTTATTTACAAAACTGATACAATGCAAATTAAGTAAATTCTGAGGCTTCCCTCAGCTTTTCAGTTAACAGTTTTTAAAGACTCCTGTTATACTGCAGAACAGATTCAGAAGTAGCACGTCCTTGTCAGGCACTCAGTTTGGGGCACTCCTTGGGTACATACTTACACCTCACAGTTTGCTTGAACTTTAGGAGATGAAGGACAACCCTGGGCTACTGAGCTTCAGACTACTACCAGAGAGCTGGACCCTGGTACCACTGATGAGCTCTTGGACCCCACCATGGTGAAAGCATTTCCCTGGGCTGTAGCTGCCTGAGTGTCTGTGCTTTACCTCTCAGGCATTAGGAGACAGGCAAGGACTGAGTTACCTGGGGAGTAGGAGGGCTCCCCAGGAGCCCTACCTGAATTGTCATGCACTGTGCATCACAGCGTGGGGAGAAGCTGCCCTACCTCTCTCAGATACTGAGGGAGATGAAGAGCTTTGGATTTGGGAACCAGAGAAATGAGGGGGTGTGACTTCTCAAGGGAGATTCCTTAAAGATAAAATCTTTACAAGGCAGATCAGGACTGCTTCTTTGCAGATGCAAGGAGCTAGCTTGTGAGCCACACAATATAACGATGAGGCAACATCCCATCTTTGGCCTACTTTTTCTCCCACCTCCAAAAGCATTCTAGTTCTTCTGTACACTGCTCCTTGACTGAGAAAGTGAGGGACAAGACCTTCCTCACCAGCTTCTGGGGTAATCTCTTGCTAATACTTCTCTGGCCAGATTTCCCAGGGAAAACTCAGCTGTTTATGCCCTGTGCTTGCTTGTCCCTGTCCTTGCTTGTCCCTGTCCCTCTGAATTACTGCCTGAGGTGCTGAGACAAGCTGTCCTCCCTTGCGGTTCAAACAGGGCTTTCTTACCAACAAGCTACAGCTGAAGCTGTTCAGCTATCCTTTCTCGTTTCATCTGGAGCTGGTTGGGGACAAATATGGGTGAGCTGACAGCTCTGAGTAGCTCCTGGGAGGAGGAAAGCTGAACAAGCTGCAGGGGAGTGGTAACATTTTGTCTTTGCAGGACTGCAGTAGGCAGAGTAAATAAGAATCTGCCCCAGAGGAGTAAGCTAAACCTCGGATAGCTGGGGAGGTTTAGCTGTCGCAACCGTCTGCCTTGCCTCTCTCCTGGAAGGTGCCTCCCTAGCTGAATGATTCATGAACCACCTCAATTTACAGCTTGGCATAGTCACAGGAATTAAAATTAATGTGTGCTGGCTTTGATATATTAGGCTGTAAGTACAGCATTGCAGGGACTGATACATGTCCCACTCAGGGTGTGCTTGATATAAGCAGGGATACCAGCCTCTGCAAGGAGTGTAAGGTGGGTCCTGAGAAGAAGAAACCCATCAGCTTTCCTAGTGCCACCCATGCCAAACATGTGCCAATAACTTTACCAGTCCCCAAGCTATTTTTGCTGTGGCAAAGCACAAGAGAAACCATTCCGGGACCAGTTCTCAAGACAGTGAACATACCCAGTTTAAAAAGCTGCATTCATGAGTTCTGTATCCCCAGAGGACCTTTTTCTAAGAGTACGCTCATACTAAACCCTGCATTTGAGCCCAAAGCAGAAAAGGAATAAAACTACGCATCTGCTGCATCCCTGTGCTGCCACTGATTGCTGTTCTTTCACCTGTCCAAATACATTTTTTTCTCAAAAAAAAGGTGATTGTGGGATATCTTTTTAGATTATTTGATTCAAAACTTGTTCCCTCAGCAAAACTTGAACATTGTTTCTGTTTCTTTCTGGAAAGTTGTAAGAACCCGAGCTGCAAATGTATCTAAATATAATACCTCTAACAGGCAGTATTCACTCACTCAGCCTTCTTTGCATCTCTCTGGTTTCATGCAAGCATCATGGCTTGTAATTATGAACAATTATCCTCACCATTTCCCCATTATCTGAGATGATCTTGGGATAAATTTTAGGTTTTTACTGGCCTGCAGATATGTACAGCAGAACCAGGGATAGCATGTGTGAGCTGAAGTAGATGTATTTCTTCAAAATCTACACCTGGTTTGATCTGCCAGATATGCCTTGGTAGTCATCACTAAAGCAATCTAGTTTGTTCTTTTTGTGTATGTAACAAGTGACCTCAAAACTTTAAAAGGCATTGGGAGAACAGCCTGTGGGATTTCCTAGAATTGGGAGATAAACTAGGCAGTTTCAAACTACACTGAGCCAAAGAGAAAGGACAAAAGATGATTTAAGAATTCCAAAACCCTCAAAAAGTAATAAAAGCTCCAGTCTTTCTTTGTGAAGTTACAAAGATAAAAACAAACAAACAAAAAACCCAAACAAAGCCTCTTCAGTGAGTTGCATTTAGATCCAGCCAGTGTTGCGAATGATTCAAGGGCAGATTCAGGTCCCCTTGCACTGCTTTTCTTCCTCCCGCTTCCCCTATTCCCTCCTCTCCCCAGACAGGCATGCTGTGCCCTCTGCAAGCCAAGTGTGAAATAGCTGCCTTCATTCATGTGTGACCTGCATCAGCCCTCCAGGAGTGTGGAGAGGAGGGAGTTTTTCCTCCTGATTGTTGAATGCATAGGGTCATAGGAAAGACCCATAAAGTGTGTTAGACAGCTATATCCTCTCATCTTCTGGTGGTATGAAACCCACAAGTTCCCTCACACAAGTATTCAGAATTGCACCATCAGTGCCTCTGAGTTGCATGGATCTGCTCTGCTCTAGAGCCAGTTGTATAATTTTACAGCAGTGGTAAATACCTGCCTTAGTAATGCCATGCTGCTAGGCTGGGGGAGCTGGAGCAGAAAATCCCCTGGGGATCATGGATGGCCAGCACCTTGCCCTCTGCAGCTCATGTTCTCCCATGGCTTGTTCAGGATAAAGTAGAAAAATGGAATCCCCATCTCAGTATAAATCTCAGTTTAGTGTCGTGTCCATGTCTGAACCATCTAAACCATGCCACCTATTTTATTCTTTTGCATGCTTCTGGCGTACAGTTGCTGAGATTGCGAGAAGAGGGTTATTTCTTGCTTAGAAGTGATCTAAAAAGAAAGTGGTAGTAGCTCTCCTGTTACCTGTAGCTGCTCCCGTCAATGTCAGCTTTGCTAATATAAGCCAAATCTTGCAGTGACAGGGAGCTGAAGCAGCCCAACACCACATATATGAAACTGAAAAATAAATGGAAATTGCAGCTTTGCTTTTATCAGCCTCCAGGCAGCTGGATCTTTTTTGTCTCGGCTAGCAGAAGAACCCCACCTCTCTTCTCCCGCAATAGATCTGGAGGCTAAGAATAGACACAGCAAGTTCCTCTGACAGGCTTTAGTGCTATCTCTTGAGAAAAAGCGGGCAATCAACAGTCTGTCAAGTTAAGAATCTGAGGAGAGAAATACAGCCCAGGAAGCACACGACCAGTGGATCGACTAGCTGCCTTGTTGACCATTCGTTTAGGTGTCACCAGTTGCTGGAGTGGTTTTGTTTTTCTCTCCCGTGGTTGAGTACATCAGTGTGTGATTCTTCCTTCACTACTTCCTTCCTTCCTCCTCCTTGAAAAATAAAAGAAAAATTAAGTCTAAAGCCATGCTTGTCAGGGAGGCAGGGTTCGATTAGCTTACAAAAATACAAATTTCACAGTGCCCATGGTAAAAAGGGGAGCACTTCAATAACAGCGCTTAGCGTTTGTGCAGTGCTGTATGCATTCAAAGTGTGTTACTTTGACCTCAGGAATCAGCACAAGCCTCCTGCAACAGAGTTTGGAGACTATCATCACCTTCACCTAGGACTGCTGACATGGATTGTACTGCTAGTTTAAATGAGAAGACTAGTTATGGTTTATTCAATTGTAGAACACCTAGATCTAACAGCCAATGCTAATTTTCATAGGAATGATTATGAACCTGTGGAGCATCTTGCCAGCTATGCTGCCTGAAAAGCAATGTGTGAAGACCAGCTTGTGGCTACTGCTTAAATGCCAGTGGCTACTTTGTCTTCTTTTCCATCTGCAAAATGGCGACCACATTTTTGAAGAATAATAAATTAAATTATTGCTTGACTTCACAAGAGCAAGGTGAGAATGGTTAGTAGTCTGCTTTTCCATAGGAATATTGCCTAGGAAACATCATCCAGTGGTAGCTGTATGTTTAGTAAGGACATATTAACTTTGTCTCTGAGGAAGCACGACAAGAAAATGCTTCTAAAAGGAAGGGATGAGGGGAGACAAAGCCCCCACCCTCCACCCTGTCATTGCTCTCCCGGCAGTCAAGGCCTACCACTTACTAAAAGCTAGAGCTGCTAAAGGACCTTGAGATGTTCCTGGCGCTCACTACTACACTAATTGCTAAATTAAGATTATCCAAACTTTTCTTTGTCTTTGGTCCAGCTCCAGAGGCCCCTGACACCTGGTGGACTAAGGCTACAATGGGCCTACCTGTGCCACGGTGGACGCACAGTGACAGGGGATCTGAGGATGGCACCAACTCTGCTCCAAAATCATAGAATCATAGAATGGTTTAGGTTGGAAGGGACCTTAAATATCATCTAGTTCCAACCTCCCTGCCATGGGCAAGCACACCTCCCAGTAGACCAGGTTGCTCAAAGTCCCATCCAACCTGGCCTTGAACATTTCCAGGGATGGGGCCTCCACAGCTTCCCTGGGCTACCTGTTCCAGGGCCTCACCACCCTCAGAGTGAAAAATTTCTTCCTGAGATCTAATCTAAATCTACCCTTTTCCGGTTTGAAGCCCTTACCCCTCATCTATCACTACATGCCCTTGTAAAAAGTCTCTCTACAGCTTTCTTGTAGGCCCCTTTCAGATACTGGAAAGCCGCTCTAAAGTGTCCCCAGAGCCTTCCCTTCTCCAGGCTGAACAACCCCAACTCTCTCAGCCTGTCCTCATAGCAGAGGTGCTCTAATCCTCTGGTCATCTTCCTGGCTCTCCTCTGGACCTGCTCCAACAGGTCCATGTCTTTCTTATGCTGGGGGTTCCAGAGCTGGACACAATATTCCAGGTGGGGTCTCAGGAGAGCAGAGTAGAGGGGCAGAATCACCTCCCTTGACCTGATGGCCATGCTTCTTTTGATGCAGCCCAGGATACAGTTGGCCTCCTGGGCTGCAAGTGCACATTGCCGACTCATGTTGAGCTTCTCATCGACCAATGCATCCAAGTTCTTCTCCTCAGGGCTGCTCTCAATCCATTCTCTGCCCAGCCTGTATTTTTGCCTGGGATTGCCTTTACCCATGTGCAGGACCTTGCACTTGGCCTTATTGAACTTCATGATGTTGGCACGGGCCCACCTCTCAAGCCTGTCTAAGTCCCTCTGGATGGCCTTCCTTCCCTCAGGCGTGTCAACTGCTCCACACAGATTGGTATCGTCAGCAAACTTGCTGAGGGTGCACTCAGTCTCTACATCCATGTCACCAACAAAGATGTTAAATAGTACCGTTCCCAGTACTGACCCCTGAGGACCACCACTTGTCACTGCATGCCACTTGGACATCAACCGGTTGACTGCAACTGTTTGAGTGCGGCATCCAGCCAGTTCCTTATCCACTGAGTGGTCCATCCATCAAATCCAATTTAGAGACGAGGATATCATGCAGGACGGTACCAAATGTCTTGCACAAGTCTAGGTAGATGACATCTATTGCTCTCCCCTTATCCACCAATGCTGTAACCTTGTCATAGAAGACCACCAAGTTTGTCAGGCATAATTTGCCCTTAGTGAAGCCATGTTGGCTGCCACCAATCACCTCTTTTTTTTCCATGTGCCTTAACAGAGTTTCCAGGAGGATCTGCTCCATGATCTTACCAGGCACAGAGGTGAGACTGACCAGCCTGTAGTTCCCTGGGTCATTTTTTTTACCCTTTTTGAAAATAAGGGTTATGTTTCCCCTTTTGCAGTCAGCAGCAACTTCACTAGACCGCCATGACTTCTCAAATATGATGGATAGTGGCTTGGCAACTACATCCGCCAATTCTCTCAGAACCCTCAGGTGAATGTCATCAGTTCCCATGGACCTGTGCACATTCAGGTGCTTCAGCTGGTCTTGGACCTGATCTTCTCCTACAGTGGGCAGTTCCTCATTCTCCCAGTCCCTGCCTTTACCTTCTGCAACTTGGGAGATGTGGTCAGAGCCTTTACCAGTGAAGATGGAGGTAAAAAAGCTGTTGAGTACCTCAGTGTTCTCCATGTCCTGGGTGACCAGATCTCCTGTTTCTTCCATAGAAGGCCCACATCTTCCCTAGTGTTCCTTTTGTCCCCTATATACCTATAGAATGCTTTCTTGTTGCCCCTGACACCCCTGGCCAGATGTAACTCTATCTGGGCTTTAGCTTTCCTAACCTGGTCCCTGACTGTAAGGACAATTTCTCTGAACTCCTCCCAGGCTACCTGTCCTTGCTTCCACCCTTGTAGGCTTCCTTTTTCTGTTTGAGATTGTCCAGGATCTCCTTGTTTGTCTGTGCAGGCTTCCTGGCATTTTTGCCTGACTTCCTCTTTGTTGGGATGCATCACTGCTGAGCTTGATGAATGCCTGTGTGGATATAGCGCTATAGCCCTTGAAACACCTTTCTGAGACAGAGAGATAGCATCATTGAAGAAGGAGAGCTGACAGATTCAGACAGTAATGAAGATCCTGTCAGTACCGAGGTAGCAAGGGGAGAGAAGAAGAGAAGAGAAGAGAAGAGAAGAGAAGAGAAGAGAAGAGAAGAGAAGAGAAGAGAAGAGAAGAGAAGAGGAGAAGCTTTAGAGGAAACAGGACAGCCCCCAGAAGGCAGGGAAGCAAACCCCACTCTTCCAAAGGAACAAGATCTGTAATTAAAAGCATACAGGAAACAAAGCACAGCGGTTCGGAAACATGTTGAATTCGAGGTGATATGGTCAATAAGGAGGAGATAAACCACCTTTTGTTCCTTCACAAAAGCTGTCAGAAAGCTAGCTGGTGAATCAGCAAACAATTTTCATTATGAGAAACCTGAAAAAAAAAAAAAAAGAGGTTTTGTACGCAAAGCCAGGAAAAACGGGAACTAGCGAATGAAGGACTTCAATACGAGCTGAAAATAACTAGATGTCAAAGCTAGCTAAAAATCTAGTGGTATGTGTAATGCCACGTACAATATTGATTTTCTGGATAGAAAGGGTCAAGGACAGGTGACTCATAATTTCAGAATAAATGCCCTTTTCTATCCAGTGCTGCAATCACTGTAGCATCTCTGCATTTCCCATGAGTGCAAACACAATAATGCTATAAAGTGCATTTCTCTTTGATGCTCAGAGGCACTCTTTTTATTTGCTTGTTCATTTTTTTTTTTTAGGTGTAACAGTTGTACATACATGTAATAGAAAATGAAAGATTGAGGTACGATTTAGAAAAGTTGAGGCTCAAAGGTTAAGTTTTTAAATCCCAGGACCTATTTTTTTTTGTTCTTTGCTGTAAATCACAAAGACTTGAGCATCTTCTAGTACTATGTTTGTATTCTACAGCCATGCAAATAGTCTCTGCTCGTTGACACTTTCACTGGAATTTTGCTTTGTGGCTTGCCAAGGAAGACATTTTCAAGCAGCTAAAGCCAGTCCAACAGAAAGATTCACAAAACCTCTCAGAAATTTAATAAGCAGAGCTGGAAGAGGCTACCTACTCTCTGTCGTTTTCCTGGGGTCTTTCATGATCAATTTGGCTAACCTACCCTTTACAGTCCTCCAGTGGTGGAATGGTCAGCTGTCATTTTCATCAGGAATCATTACTCTATGGGTATCCTAAATTTCTCTTGCTGCTGTTTAAGCTCATTGCTGCTTGTCCTAGCCCTGTTAGGGATGGGAAAAAAAAAATCCTTTTTGCTTTTGATTCTGTATCTTGATCATAGAGCCAAAAGTAGTTATCAACTCCCTTTTCAACCTTCTCTTTTTTTTAAAAAAAATAAACCCAAGCATCTTGTTTACAGCATCCACACCAGCGCTCAACAAATCTTCCCAAGAGAGCCCACAGGTTTACTCGTGTATGCTGGATATCAGTCACACTAATTCCAGCCAAGATCTTCCCAGTGCTAAATAGAATAAGGAGATTATTCATCCAACTATGTGGCCTTATTTATCTATCGCCTCCTGAGTCTGATGATGCCTTTTTCCTGCAGGAGGGCAAAGCTCTTTACTTGCAGTGGGTAATCACTGGAAGTGTTCTAGTCTAAGGTGCACTGTGTTGGGGTTATGCTCCTTGGGATGTCTGTGCTGGTATCAGAGCTGAAATCCAGCCAGAGCTTTCTCTGCACTAGAGCTAGGGTCCTCTGCCAAGGCCAGCGATTGCTCCTGTCAAACCATATAATTCATCTTGAATACAAATGCAAGTGACAATATGATGTTATGAACTTGTCGTATAATTGCTCCTATTAGTCCAAGAGTCTTGACCTCCTGGACTTCAGAGGGATGCTTGGATTTTTTTTTTTAAACTATTTTTGCTATCATTATAATTTTACACTGTGTTCCTGGGTGTGTTATCATAGAATCATAGAATGGTTTAGGTTGGAAGGGACCTTAAATATCATCTAGTTCCAACCTCCCTGCCATGGGCAAGCACACCTCCCAGTAGACCAGGTTGCTCAAAGTCCCATCCAACCTGGCCTTGAACATTTCCAGGGATGGGGCCTCCACAGCTTCCCTGGGCTACCTGTTCCAGGGCCTCACCACCCTCAGAGTGAAAAATTTCTTCCTGAGATCTAATCTAAATCTACCCTTTTCCGGTTTGAAGCCCTTACCCCTCATCCTATCACTACATGCCCTTGTAAAAAGTCTCTCTACAGCTTTCTTGTAGGCCCCTTTCAGATACTGGAAAGCCGCTCTAAAGTGTCCCCAGAGCCTTCCCTTCTCCAGGCTGAACAACCCCAACTCTCTCAGCCTGTCCTCATAGCAGAGGTGCTCTAATCCTCTGGTCATCTTCCTGGCTCTCCTCTGGACCTGCTCCAACAGGTCCATGTCTTTCTTATGCTGGGGGTTCCAGAGCTGGACACAATATTCCAGGTGGGGTCTCAGGAGAGCAGAGTAGAGGGGCAGAATCACCTCCCTTGACCTGATGGCCATGCTTCTTTTGATGCAGCCCAGGATACAGTTGGCCTCCTGGGCTGCAAGTGCACATTGCCGACTCATGTTGAGCTTCTCATCGACCAATGCATCCAAGTTCTTCTCCTCAGGGCTACTCTTGATCCATTCGCACACTATTCTCTTGGAGAAACTGTCTGCTTATGGCTTGGATGGGTATGTTCTTCACTGGGTCAAACCCTGGCTGGAAGACCAGGCCCAAAGAATGGTGGTGAATGGAGTGAAATCCAGTTGGCGGCTGGTCACAAGTGGTGTTCCCCAGGGCTCAGTACTGGGGCCAGTTCTGTTTAATATATTTGTCAACGATGTGGACGAGGGGATTGAGTGCAACCTCAGTAAGTTTGCAGATGACACCAAGTCGGGCAGGAGTGTTGACCTGCTTGAGGGTAGGGTGGCCCTACAGCGGGATCTGGACAGGCTGGATCAATGGGCTGAGGCCAATGGTATGAAGTTCAACAAGACCACATGCCAGGTGCTGCACTTGGGTCACAACAACCCCATGCAGTGCTACATGCTTGGGGAAGAATGACTGGAAAGCTGCCTGGTAGAAAAGGACCTGGGGGTATTGGTTGACAGTTGGCTGAATATGAGCCAGCAGTGTGCCCAGGTGGACAAGAAGACCAACATCATTCTGGATTGTATCAGGAATAGTGTGGCAAGCAGGACTAGGGAAGTGATCGTCCTCCTGTACTCAGCACTGGTGAGGCCCCACCTTGAATCCTGTGTTCAGTTTTGGGCTCCTCACTACAGGTGGGACATTGAGGTGCTGGAGCGTGTTCAGAGAAGGGCAACAAAGCTGCTGAGGGGTCTAGAGCACAAGTCTTATGAGGAGTGGCTGAGGGAACTGGGGTTGTTTAGGCTGGAGAAAAGGAGGCTGAGGGGAGACCTTATCACTCTCTGCAGCTACCTGAAAGAAGGTTGTAGAGAGGTGGGGGTCGATCTCTTCTCCCAAGTAGCAAGAGATAGGACAAGAGGAAATGGCCTCAAGTAGCACCAGGGGAGGTTTAGATTGGATACCAGGAAAAATTTCTTTACCGAAAGGATTATCAAACATTGGAACAGGCTGCCCAGGGAAGTGGTGGAATAGCCACCTCTGGAGGTATTTAAAAGATGGGTAGATACGGTGCTTAGGGACATGGTTTAGTGGTAGACTTGGCAGTGTTAGGTTTACAGCTGGACTTGATGATCTTAAAGGTCTCTTCCAACCTAAGTGATTCTATGATTCTATGTTTCTATGATTCATCCTCCACCCAGCCTGTATTTGTGCGTGGGATTGCCCCAGCCTATATGCAGGACCTTGCACTTGGCCTTGTTGAACTAGGCAGTCAGAGATGATCTTCAGGCCATGGACTGACTTAGAAACATATGGCATAGATGCTCTGACGAGGTGAAGTATCTAGAGGAGTTTCTTCAAGTGATTCTACCTTCCTACTTGCACAACTGACATCTGAACCCACTGTGGAAAGCACAGATCCACCAGTACATATTAAGGCTAAAATACAGATGGAAACCGCAATATGGACAGTCCATGTTATCGACATCGGCAGATATGGCCCGCTCCAGGGAACTCCCTTTCACCTCCAGACTCAGTCTTTGCAATAAAGACCTGGTTGAATGTGTACATTCCTGGATCACCTGGGAGGTCCTGAAACCATCACAGGAACAAACAGACTCTCTACATACATGGGCAATGAGTTAACTCTACCTAGCACAGCCATCAGTGGAAAGTTCTTTGTGCTTGTGAAGGTCATTTAAGTTTCAGAAGTTACTATCCAAATGCAGTGACGGTGGGAATACCTTTTCTAGGGAAGAACTTAAAAAAGGAGCCCTCAAAGAGCCCCATGCAGAGACTCTGCTGGTATAAACTGGCACAGAGCCACTCCAGAAGCTGCCCTATTGAGAGCGGTAATGAGGTTTCTCTTTTGTTTCAGTCTGTGACTTCACACAAGGTGTCGCAGCTCAGCAGAACAGTATGGGAGCTGTGCTTGCTAGCAAAACTATAAGCTTTTATCAGGTCATCTCTCCTTTCCTATACTATCTCTGACAGGCTAAGGCTGTCTGCAGCATTTTGGCACGCTCTCTTTGGAACGATGTTTGTCACCTGGCCCTCTCAATTCCAAAAGTTTCTCCTGTTATTCAGTGTCTTGCCTTGCATCTACTGATGTTTCTTGTCATACGCATTGGCTCACCCAGTTTAATTTCCATTGTTGCCAAAGTTCTGTCTTCATAGTTACTCCATTTGTTCACTTTCTACATGAAAAAAATTGATCATTCAAAATATCATTGATGTATTCCTTTTCCCAACACATGCAGGGTGTACAGACCAGCTGCAAAATGCTCTTCTGACACCAGCTTGCTATTTTTGCTGGAAGAAGAGTTACATATTAAATGACACATAAACACATGTCAAGTAACACCTCTAGAGCAGGGAATGAGGAACTCTTCCCTTGCGGCAGACCAAAAAGACCTTTTGTGGGCTACAGACTAACACATACTTCAGTGATGTGGGAGTGGACGTGCTGGGTAAGAGCAAAATACCATTCAGCTCTTTCTGAATCTGCCCAAGAAAAAGTTGTAAGAAATGAGAAATATGCTGTGAGAATTTTACACAATGTATTTTCTCAGCTTCCAGCAACTCTTGGTTTAGGGAAAATAGTAATAAACAGCAAATGTTCAGAAGACACTAATAAGGGGTGGACCGGGGACACACACAAAACAAAAGTAACGTGGCACAGGTCGTTTGTAATGAAGACGTAGGCTGCATCCAGCCTTTGGGAAGATGATAGGTTTTCACACTTGTAATAGACAGTAAAATCATATTTGAATAAAACAAGTTACTAGGGAAATGTTAGCAGCTGAAGGGCAAATCCCTTTGACTGTTACTGTCTCCTCTGGCTGGCTACTACAGACCTGACACAGGGACGGGAACTGTGGATTACCAGTAGCAAGTTTCTTGAGGAGGGGCTGAGCTTTGTCGAATTTGGTGCATAAGAACAGATGCAATGAGCAATGAGTTTCTGTCATCCTGTGGATGCACATGTGAAGGAAAGGGGGAGAAAGAGAAAGTGGCAAAAGTGAGGTTAGCTGTTGGCATGGATCAGCATGACTCTACTGGCTTTGACAGAGCTCTGGTAGAGCTCTCCTGAGTTACCCTGCCTGTGTCACCCATGTATGTAAGAAGCAGGGTTAGTAACTGAGGTTGTATAAAGAGATAATTGTACAGACTGATAGTTATAACTGCTGTTTTCTGACAAGGAAGGAGACCCATGCATCCATCAATTGGTTCAGGGGGATTACTGTCAACTATATATAAGGTCTGACCTTAGGATGGTGTAGGATGCTGACTTCAATGGAGCTCTGCCAAGAGTTTTAAATGGCAAATAAGCAGAAGCAGTCATAAATTGAAGTTGGAGATTTTGTTCAGATTAGAGTGAATGATCCAAGATGCTTTTCTGCAGTAGAAATCCTGACTAGCTTGCTTCTTGAAATTCCCAGTACTTTGTGACCTGAGGGTGTTGAGACATGTAACACCTGAAAGTGATGGGGCCAGGTGTTATCTGAATCTGTCTGAACCTGAGGATAAGTCTGTTCAGGGTGAAATTAATTCATTCATGGGAATGTGTGTTGAATTAACTCAGTTCTTTTCTGCTTTTAATAGGCAAAGCTGTCATTTAGTGACCAGAAAGGAGCGCAGCACCCTGTTACTCCTCGACATTCCATAATGCCAGGACACTCAACCATTTCTGCAAGACCGTGTCGAAGAAATATTCCAAAACAAGACTTCTTGGATGATTTCCCAAAAGCTCCAAATATAATCATAATGTTCCTTGAGTTATCATAAGCATTGATTTCACTTTAATTTTAAATGGGCTCACTATAACAGTAAAACATTTTAACTTCACTTGTTCAATAGCAATATTTTTATAGAAAACTGTCTAATTAGCTTGTGTGTTTTCCATTTTCTGCTTTAATGGTGATAAATGACATTTTATTCAGGCCAAAATTAACATAATCACAGAATTATGCTGAAGAAACCACTATTTTACCTTTGAACTTAACTAATTTCTTCTCAATGAAGATGAAACATGTTTCTGCCTGAGATACTGGGTCATATCCTCAAGTAAAGCCACATGCATCGAGTTTAAGGGAGGAAAATGCTAACAGCTTTAATGTTCCCATGGTCAATTTGACAGGGGCAAATAACTCATTTTTTATGGGAAAAGGCTGCATTTGGAGTAAATCTTTGTTTCTGAGTGATGATAAATGAAAGGCTGATGTGATGGTCATACTTGATAGTGTTTGGGGAAAATGATGATGCATCTGTCTATTTGATGGATTCCCCTTCTAGCCATAGTTGGCAATATTGGATCCTGGGAATATTATTGCAATTTTTTTCCAAAAATCTTTCCCAGTAAACAATTCTTCATCGTGAGAACGATATATCAAAATTAATCAGGTGTGTGTGAGAGTACATGTGTGTTTATATGTGTGTACAAAAGAGCAATTTTGGATTAAAAAAATAAAAAGACAAATTCCTAACAGACTATAAATCCTGTACTGGTTAAAATGAGATCCTACGCCCTTTGCCTGCAAGATGGCAAAAAGTACTCAACAGACTGCCTTGAGAAACACCTTGAAGCAAGAGTTTTCTGTGTCCCATGGTGGGGACCATGTTCTGCTGTGCTCTGGTGCGGCAGACCAAAAAGCCAATGAATGCAGCAGTCATCACAGTCACCCTAAGGTATACATGTCGATTTTAAATTCAAAATATTTTAATCGTACCTTCAGATTCAAGTAGGCTGTGGGTTATGGAAGATTGGGGAACTAGAACTTTTTGAAAGTTGAAGGAGTTTCGGCAAAAATAAGATGCGAAGAAGGATAAAGTGGTTGGAGATTTTCAGGCAAGCAAATCACTGTGTATTTTGATGAAAACTGTTTGTACTGAAATGATTAACATTGGTAATTAGACTGTCACTTTTAGATTTCAGGATTAATAGCTGATGGAGATGAATGGGAAAAGTCATACCTCTCAGATCTTTTGCTCCAGGCTTTTCAAGATTTCTTCCACGACCACAAAAGTTAGCACCTACTACCACGAGCAGCAGTAGTACTATGGCCTAGGTTCCTCAGCTTTGCATCTGCAGTCAAATGCTCTAATATTTAATAGGGTCTGAGAGTAGAATGAGGCTCTACATGTTTGGAGGCAATTGTAGCCCTCCAAACATGCCTTTCTAGTGCGGCTCCTCTCCTACCTGGTCAGTGGGAGGTGCGTACGGCAGCCTTTTCACCCACAGGGCCATTTAGAGCATATCTCTCTTTCTGAGCCAGCCACTGATTTTCAGGAAATTGATAGAAACGTCATTTTTTATATGCTTGTCCTTATGTTAAATTTGGACATTGTCCCAAGTCTAAAATTTGTTATTTGAGTAAATAGACATGTAATGTACTTAAATGCACACAGGAAACTTTGTTTGCTTAGAAAACAGGGTAAATTACAGACTGGCTTTTTGGATAGCATCAGTATGTGCATATGCCAGCTTGTTCCAGCAGAGGGTCAGGGCTGTATCTGTTCCCGGCTGAAGGCTTTGACACTAGATGATAAACCCATCACTGCCAGACAGGGGCAGCTCTGCCTTGGGGACAGTGGAGTGCATGCCAACTTTATAACCTTTGATAACACCTTTCTGAGCCTAGGGTACTTTTTGGAGTTTTGTTTGGGATTCAGGGTTGAAAAAACCCTTCTCCCTTGGTGCACCTGCTGCTTAATGCCTGTGTCCTGTTATTGCAGTTTACTACTAACCTTTTGCTTCCCCCTGCCCCGTTTTTAATAAACCCTATGGAACTAATCAGCTAATTGCTGTGCTGACTCATACTCATCACTAGCTTTGTTAACAAACTTGCAAATGGAAAACCAGTATTACTGCCAATGGTCCACAACGAACAAAGTAGCTCTGCTTGATAGTCAAATTTGCAGCTAAACTAACAGAAGTAGCAGTGGGGACAAAACAAAATACTTCCAAGTTGACTCCACTGCTGCACCATACTCATAAAGAAAGAATGCCATTTTAAAGCTACTTCTTAGGCACTAGCAAAATTTAAGCTAAAACTATTTGTAAGTCATGCACAGCTCACTGCAAAATCCTTTCACAAGCTAAAAGGATATCATTGGATCAGCATAAGGATCCATTACTTGAGCTTTACCCACCTATTCAGCCACTGTGAAGAGGAGGTAAAAATGACCTGTGTCTTGCCTTCTAGACCACAGAAGTAAAATTTCATCACTTTTTGATATGCATTCCCAAAGGAAGTATTAAGTAATGAGATATTCAGAGCAACAGCACTTAACATTTAAGCCTCGTTGAATTCACAGCTGCTGCGCCAGGTACCTGGTCTTACACACACCAGGCAAGAGGGGTAGGTACCACAGCGCTTGTTTCACAGCAGCTGGCATGCTGTGGGGAAAACTGCCTTTCCTGGTTAGCAGAAAAGACTGAGAAGCAGAGTTGTCTATGTTTTGTCCCTCAGGACTAGGTTTAGAGTCACCTCAGGTCAACCAGAAAATGCCCGCTACCAACTGGGAGGCTGAATATTTGTATTCTCTTGCTTATAGTTATCTTTTTTTAGAGACAGAGGTGGTGGCAGTCCTTTCTAGCAGTGGCTAGAGAGCACCCTGAGCAGCACTGGCTGCTCAGCCTTCAGTCCCGCTGCTGGCTAAACCTCCCATCTGGGTGGGAGAAGGGAAGGTAGGAAAGGGAGAGAAAAGGACTCCAGTCAGTAATTTAATGCCTGTTGCCATTAATACCTACTCAGAGGAGCAGGGGCTTTTCCTCTCACAGGGAGATTTTGGCAGGCATGTCTATTTTGTGACTATGGATGGGATGTCAGGTTATGTCAGGGACCAGCCTGGCGTTTTTAGGACTTAACTAGCTGTGTGTTTGCATTCACGCTGTAGAAATTCAAGATTAGGTAGGAACTTCTGGAGTGCCAAAATGTTAAATATAGGAACTTAAAAGTTCCTGAAAAGTTTATTTCAGCAGCCTGGTGCACTCTATTATTGTTAAGTACGATGACTATGGTCTTTTATTGGCTACTAACTGTTGCTCCTGGTGAATTAAAATCGCATAAGAGTCCCGTATTCGTATGTTTTCAGATAGTTGTAGATGTCATAGGGATGGTGTCGCGGATGGAATGATGCACTTCACTCATAAGAGAGAAGCACTGGTATATTTATGGATATAAAACAGCAATTTATCAAAGTTTGATAGTAAATGTGACAGTGGTTTAACAAGATTCGATAGCAAGGTACACTTGGTTATTTACTGCATAGAGAACAAGGTCAGACAAAACTGTCAGGGAGACCTTCCTGTTCAGTCACAAGGTTCAGAGAGGGCTCCCTTGCTTTCTAAACTCCTACTCAGAGTAGTCTAGGTGCAACTGGATCCAGCCCTAGTCCCAGACTTGGTCCTTTAAGTCTAAAGGATTATATGTGCATAATCACTCCAAGATGTAACCTCAGTGAAGCTTCAAAGTTTAGCAAGCTATTAGTCACTTACTGAGGATCTATTGCAGCAAGGAATCTCTCAACCTCAAGAAGTAACCTTGAGAGGAGTCCCTACACAAGGGGAGATCTTGGTGTGCAGCCTGCTGCTGTGCAGGAGAGCTCAAAGTGAGTGGGCTGCTCACTACTTATGGGGGTAAGATGATTAACTCATAGTCATATTTAGATACCAACCGCAGATGTTAGTTTCTTCCAAATTTGGCTTGAATTGGACATTGACCAGCACTGTCGTTAGGTGGACGCATTGCCATAAATTACGCCTTGGCTGCTGTGTTTTTATCTGTCTCCCCCAAATCCCCTTTGAGCCAGATGCATCCATCATGACCAGACACATCCATCACGACTGCCACTGGTGGTTATTGCTTGAGCAGGGTTATGGGAAAAGGTCAGGTCGGGGGGTGGGGTGGGAGCACACCTTCACAGATGGTTACATTATTCCTATGAACTTGAAAGACATATAAAAAAGAGAAACCTTTATCTTCACACATGAGATGCTATTAATTAGGTCAGATATAATCTATCGCCTAATGAGATCTTTTGGAGTTTGGACATAGCTTCTGTTTTATTCAGAGCTTTATCCACTCACTTCAGTGTATTAAATACAGGTGATTACTGTGATAATATAGGTCTAGGAGTGTCTTGTAACCTGATCAATTCCAGCAGACGGTCTGGAGTGCACCACGCCATTATCACTGCCCCATAAAAATGGAATCCAAGCGTTGCAGAGTGTGATGAAAAGACCTGGTTTTATGAATGAGAGGTTTGATCAGACTGTGATTGGTTGCAATCTGAACCAATGCTATTTATTAAATAGGGAATTTTGTAATGAGAAATCAAGTGACAGAAGTTTGCAACGTACCTCCTTCTCTTCCTTGGGGTTTTGCCTAACATTTTTAATTATACTTGTGGACTATGTTAAGTAATAATTCTTTATGGACCTGATCCAAAGACCATTTAAGTCAATGAAGACAATCCCATGTAATTCAGAGACTACCATTCACTGCAAAGGGCTTTGGATCAGCCCCAGCAGCTATATAGTCCATGCTGAAAAGCTCATCCCCAGACAGTATAGCAGTTCTGTACCAGCTTGACCACCAAATTAATACTGGGAATTTCAGTTTCTTTGCTGTGCTTTGATTAAGACTATCATGTAAAATTTCCCATCTGTACTTCATTAGATATGTTGAGATGAACAGCTGTGATCCCCAGGGTTGACTCTGGGGTATCACAGTAACCACATCCAATGGTCTGCTAAGTGGCAAAAGGAGTCAGTTCTCCTTACTCCTTTCAGGCTGCACCTGGAAGGCTGGCACAGCTATAGAATTTTTTTTTTCCCATTAAACAAAGCATATACATTCACAGAGGCCATTGAAATGGTACTACTGCGGATGTTTACAGGATACAAGATGATGTAGAGCTCCTTAAGGTCCTCCACAGGAATTTAAGGCAAACAACTGAAAAAGACATGTGAATGCTACCTATGTCTCACTTCAGTGTGTGTTCAGATTCTTCACAGTAAGAACTAAATTTACAAAGAGGCTTCCCTATGATTTCTACTTTAGCACACAAAGCTTTTGCACTCTGAGAGGATGGATTGTAAATGCACAAATCCAGCTGTGCTCCATTTTTATAAGGCATGTAAGAGTTTGTGTCTACATAAATTATTAACACAAACCTGTGTGAAAAACCTGCACTGTCAAATGAACTGCACATACAAGCAGAAATCATGTTTTGAATCCAGAATCCATGGGTCCTTTAAAAAGCCACCTTTTTAAAATGGATTCTTTTCAACTTGTCATTAATTTGAAGAGCACCTACGCCGCAGCTATGATCTGTAGAGTTTAACGTCAAAAAAACCTTGCAGTCTGCCTTTTTTATATGCAGCTTTCCAGTAGTTAATGAGTGGGTTTTTTCTTGAAAACATTCTTTCTTCGTTTAATAACTTATCTACTGTAATCTTTCAAATTCCCTAAATGAAGTAGCACCATTTCCCAAAGGCCGAGATAGGATGCTTAGGGCCAGATCAGCCTGTCATTTCCACACAGTCTTGCACAGAGATTGGTGAGGGAGCGATTGGCAGCAGGGAGCAGAGCAGGAAACCCTACCAGTCCAGAAGAGCACACATATGTTTACCACTTCTTGAAAGCAACAAAAAGCTGTATTTGGGAAAAACAGAAAATCCTTCACTCACTGTCTTCTCTAGAGTGGTTTAACAACAAACCATTTCACTTTAAGCTGCTGAAGAAAGAACTCTATTTCTATTTACATTATGAGGAAATCAGCATTGAAATACTGTGGTGAAAATTCTCTTGTATAGCCTATTCATCAACCAAAGATTTGAAATCAACTTGGTTTGTTTTTCAGGCTGTTGAGAAGAAAACCTCAACAAATCCTGTAACCATTACCATTATTGATCTAGATTTTGCTTTTTATAACCTCTGTAAAAATAAGCTAATTGAAGAAACCATTTTTATTTGAAGGAAACCATTAGTACTGAAACATGTTAAATCATAAGAAGAATGCAGTTTGGTTTTATTTGCCTTTTTATTTTTACATTTTTTTCCAGGCTCTGTGGCTATGCCAGAAATCTAACAGCAAAAGAGAAAAATGTTACTGTGAAAGTTGTGATCTGGAACGTTACTAACTCACGTACCATGGCCCATGCCTTAGTAATGTTTGGTTGAGGCAATGAGGAGCAAATGGAGCAAAAGTAGGAGTGTTACAGGAGAACTGGCTAATTTTCTCACAACTGCATTTTTTATTATCCTGACAATTACTCTGCAAGCAAAAAGTTTAAATAACCATGTTAATTGCATTGATTGGTGCTTGCTACAGCATTTCCTACTAATGATCAGAACTGTCCTAGGCTGTCTCACCAGTGTTTTCCAGACAGCTCTGCTAACAAGAAGGTGTTTCATACCTTTGAAATGCTACTTGTCAGAACAGACCTCTGTTGCCCTTCTACCAGTAACTTCCCCTACTCTACAGGGAGGTCTGTGGGTGCTATGTCTTGCACCTAAGGCCACCCCTTAAGGTAAACTTTGAAGGAATCAGGGATGGGTTTAAACCTCAATCAGAATCATACTCAAGGTTACATTTGCTTTCTGGTGGACCAGAACATCCTTGAGTCCGCAAAAATGCAGATTTGGATCATATACATTCAGGCCAGGGAGCACTTGGTGATTTGAAATGCACCATTACAGTCCTGGATGAAGACACGGGACGAGCTCAGCTGGCTGCAGGAGATCGCCCTGCTCTGAGGCAGCAGAGAGCAATGATAAAGGTTTCCATGTGGGGCACAGTATGGCGGGTGGTAACACCATTCCCTGAGCTCAGCTGTCAGCCACAACAGCATCTCGTGGCAAAATTTATTCACCGTATTGGGTAGATTTAACAAAAAACACATCAGTATCATGATGGTACCTCTGGTACTAAACCTGAAGGCTATGAGGTATTTGCAGTGAGCCCAATGGCTGAGTCCACCCCCATGGCTGAGTCCACCCCCATGTCACGTTTTCTTATTATGGTCTTTTTTGCACGAGTTATTCACTTGATTCAGGATGAATCCGAGCCTCCGAGCTGTGGGCACCTGCCACGTGAGGCAGTGCTTCACCACAGCCTCACGCGTGGTTTACGCAAACATGATCAGGATTTCTAAAGGGAAAGTGACTTCCTCCATTAGCTACAAAGGATTTCAAGGCTGACTTTTTAAATGCATAAAGGTTAGGTTTACTCAGCTCTTCTTTGTGTCATTTCATTGAATAGCAAAAAAAAAAAAAAAAACTTGGGTAAAATGCTGTAGCAAATAAATATTTAAACCAATTGAAATGTCCAGCAAGTGAAAACATAAAAGCTAGCCTAGGCTGACATAAGTCCCCACCTTATTGCACACTAGTCCTTGTTGAATTGCCTTTTTGATATTTCCACATCTTTTACTCTTCATCACTATCTCTAGTCTATTTCCCCTCATCTGTGCGTAATGCCTAATTCATCATTGGCTGCATTTGCATTCATCCAGCAAGAGGTCAAGCCCTTAGTCTGTTCCTTGGAACAGAAAGGTTTCGCTTTCTTTGGGTAGGAGATACAGGAACACATTTTTTTCTCCCAAGAGAGAATAAATAGACAACAGAACCTTTAAAAGAGTACAGCATTTACAGGGCAACTCCTCACTAATTTGGGCTTTAACTCAAAAAAAAGTATGATAAACCTGAAATATATTTTCAAAACATGTTAATATGATTATGAGGGGCTTCTCCTTTCATTGTACTGGATCTAAATGGAATTCACGTAAGACCCTTGAGAGAAAAGGTTGTCACCTACTATGTGGCTATTCACCAGCCTCCCCAGTAAAGCCCAGAGCACCCATTTAAATATCATTGTAAGAAATCAGTTGGTTTCAGAGAAGGGAGGAACTGAGCTGAAAAGCAAGCTGCAAGGACCAAATTATGGTCAAAGCAACGGAGGAGAGCTCTGAGGGACAAATGATGTTCTTCATGCAGTTGTGCGTGTTGCCAGGTGAGCTATGTGGTACAAAAGAGGTGTCTTCCTCTTTTAAATTTCTTCTTGGTAAGACAGTCTATAGTCTTGCAGATCTTCATGTATTTCTGCAACATAAAGTTTAATAAAAAGTAAAAAAATTGTTTGTGTATTACAGAATTTTGGGTATGGTTTTACATAATATTGCTCAGCACTATAAATTTGACCACAAACCTAACATTTTGGACCGATTCCTACTTCAGTGCTAAAGGAGAGTGAGGTACTTAAGAAGTTTATATATAAATGTTAGGCTTAGAAATCTCTGCCCTTAAAAGGACTTCTACAGTGCTGGGGGAGGCTGTTTATTTCCTTCTAGGTTTATAGAGCCATGGATTCTCTCCAAAGACCTGGTACCAACTCTAGACAGTTCCTTTCTTGCCCAAAACCCAGCAGCAAAGAGGAGATACTGGTGGTTAGAGATTTCACCTAAGAAAATGGAGTTTCATCTCATCTGTGAAATATGCAGAATTCAATCTTAACTCCAGAGAAGTTAGAGGGATTTGGGCCTGGGTATCTTACATCCCAGTGCTAATTGATCTCTGACCATGAACTGTGAGGCACTGGGCAGAGGGAAAATCTGACTAGCCCGTATTTCCAGTAGGACCCGATGTTGCAGTTGCTCCAATACAACTATCACTAAAGAAAGCCTTGTTTATAACCCATCTCCTGGGACATGGCTTGTTGTATGCATGGAAAATGGAAGACATTTATGCTAGTCAGAGATGTTCTTGTCTGAGCCCATGGGATGGCTGAGTAGGATCTAATCTTAGTCCAGATTTGGATTTTTCTAAATTTTTCAGTTTGGCAACCAAATATCTTTTCAGTTGTTTTCTTGTGTAACTAATTCTTAAGAAGTCCATAGTCCAGCACTATTTAAGATGGCAGAAAAGAATAAACAGAAGCTAATCAGTAATGTTGGAGGCCAAGCACACAGTTAACAGGTAAACAGAAGTCTGGGAGGACCGCATTGGAGGGACAGTTCAGGTACCGAGATGTTTTGACCAGTTTCTAGGGGCCAGATCTACAAATATCCATTTTCATAAGCCTCTAGTATTGCCAGTGAGTCATATTTTCTGTGCATGCATGACTGGACAGTGTAGCTCAGACACAGAAGGGGATGGACTCCTCCTTGAATTGTTGGACCCCCCGTGAATGAGTCATATGAGTGAAATGTATGTACTTACCAGATCTGCTACAGGGCAATAGGCAGTAACCACTGGATCCTGCCCAAGCAGTAAATCCAGTCTTCTGAAACTGTTGGACTGAACTGCAGATGTGCAGTGAAGGAGTCCAGGACGGCCAGCCAGAGTCATTGTAGGGTAACTTTGCCTGGGTTGCTGTATGTCCACAAACTCCAGAAAAATAGAAGAAATTACACATTTAGGCAAAATTGCCAGGTGAAAAAAAAAAAAAAAGAAGAAGAAATGAAATGAAGTGAAATGAAATTAAATGAACTAATGCAAAAATGACGAGGCAATAAAGAAGGCATTAGCCATGAGCTCTCAAAAAGAGGAACTGGCTATAAGAGCAGTACTGCCAAAATCTGAAGCATTCAAAAAGAGCAAATTAGACTTCAACAATTCTGAGTTCAGGTTTAAAATCCTGAAAATTAACAATAGCATTCAGATTTATTTTTTTCCTTCTGGGAGTCTGAGCTCGTAGGATGCATGCAAGTCATGCTTCTTAATTGTTGTCCCTCAACCTGGTGTGAGCCAGAAACCTTTTTCACTGACAGACAGTGTCCCCTTATCATCCATCACTCAGTTCCAAGAACCAGAAATTAAGAAATGCATTAATCAACTCCAGATTAAGAGTTCTGGAAATGCATCAGCAGACAACTGAGGATCCACAATGCTGGCACCATGTGTGAAAGGGAAAATGGGAGAATAGTCTCTAGGCTGGCTGGGAGGAAGGCAGGAGTCAGGTGGCTTTTGGACCTCTGTTTTGTGAGGTCAGATAGGGCTCACATTTATCATGGTTTAGGATACTTTATCTAGAGGACAGCCATTTCAATTTTTACCTGTGCCCTTGCCTCCTTTCCTCTGTGTTAGAGCCTGAGTACATCCCACATAATATTTTGTTACTTCACAGCAATTCAGTACTTAATGCAGCAGCAGAATTCTCACAAAATGCTCCCATATTACCTAAAATTACATTTTCTGTAGTCCAGCATGAAATGAGAGACTTCCCAAATTATCTTCACTTTTGATAAAAAACACCTTTCAGCTTTCAGAAAGGTGCAGAATAATACAAAATTCACAGCCAGTTCAAAATCAGAGACCATTAATAAATACCTGTTCTGAGATAGATTTCCCAGAAGAGCTACGAGAGCAACTGTTCCTCCTGGATATCCACACACAAGGAAACTCTCAAAAATTGGAGAAAGAGATGGGCAAATCGCTGAAGACAGAATGGGTATGGGCAGATTAATCTTGAACTACCCACTTACAACTTTGAAACAACAAGAATATGGATCCTGGATGTCGCTCATCCTAATGTGGGGATCCAAGAGCCACATTGACTTGTTTCTGAGGATGTAGTTTAATCTTTTTTTGCAGCTAAATGTCTCTGACTAATGAAAATATATTGGCCCAATACTTGCAGGTTATTGTTCCATGCGGCTGTACTTCTTAGCTGGGAATTTGTAAGCAGGTCATGACTGAAAGCAATATGAATGCACTCAGCTATTCAAATATTCAAAATATATCATGCTATATTTATTGGAAACAAAGTCTGACAAGATTACGTGTATACTAGGAACTGATAATGAAACGTTGCATTGCATTGGCACTGGCAGTGTCAGCAACAGAGAAATTACAAACCTTAAATATTTATATAGTAAAATGAAATGCAGCTATTAATGCTTCCAAGAAGCACGCACTGCAGTGCTATAGATAGACATGAAGAATAGAGTTTTAGAATATCTCTAACAGGCCGATTTATCATTTTTACAGAATAAGTCCATGCCTGTGGAAACAGTCTTAAGGAAATTAGAAGAAGAGTGGCAAAGAACCAATGAGGTCTGAACACAAAAAATGGATCTTCCTGAGGGCTTAAATACACAATGGAAAAATGAATGTGATAAGTAATCTGTTTTTCTGGATTGCTGATTTATTTATGTTGATTTAAATGCAGTAAGTACATATATTTCTTTAAAACGCTATGGAAGCCAACAGTATTTATGGTCCTTCAAAAGATCATACACTCATTTTCTTTTCATTAGTTTAATTCTTGGAAAAACTACCACTTCAGTGTTTACTGGTTTTGGTGTGAGAAGACTGAATAATAAACAGAACAGCCCTTAAACATGGTTGATGATGCTTAATCCCAGTGACCTTTTTATTATCATTGCTGGAAGAAATCCTGAAGTCCTGTGTAGAGCATGAAAAAGGAATCCTGGGAGGATTTAGGATCTGGGCCCGTTATGCCGTTTCCTTCAGCAGCCTGACGGAGCAAAGCTTCCTGGTGCAGTCCCAACTTCATCAACAGCTATAATCCCAAGGACTACAGGAGGGCTGGGATTTCACTTTACTTATTCCCAAAAACGGATGAAACTATGTTGATTTCTGCCCAGTGATGAGAAAAACCTGCTCTTTTCAACACCGAAGTTAGTAATTTAAAGTCCTGGAAAGCTACGTGTATCAATTTGGATTGTTTTCAGGTGTCTTGTCTGAGCTGCTGTTGTAAAATTACAGTATTTTTGAGAGACGAGAAGGGCTAAGGAGGTGGTGTGTAGCACTGGGTTTCAGCTCCCATTCTCGAATATATTTTGTTGTTGTTTAGTGTAAGCTCACTTGAACCACCTGAAAAAGTAAAGTGGGAAAAGGTCTCCTCCCTTCTAAGTGAGGCTGCGAGTGATGGCCACAGAGTGTAAATAAGAGTAATTGCCAACTGGGGCTGCTTTCCTCTTCTCTTGCCCTGCACAGACTGGTACCAGCAGAGCACCCAGCTGAGACCTAACCCAACAAAACAAAGCAGTGCTCAGTCTGAGGCCAGAAGAGATCCCTGAATGTCTTACCACCCAACTGAGTGAACTTCAGCATCAGCTCAGACAAGGAAGGAACTGCATACCACCGTGGTACTCTCAGGTTACACCAGCTTGAATTGCTGGGGAAGCACAAACTTGGTGCTCATACAGCTATGACACAGGCTTTAGTGACTGGTGCCTCCTTAGCTCAGCTTCAGCAGAAGCATCCATGTGATAACCAGGATCAATATCAGAATCTAATCCTTTGGTATGAACAATGTATGCAAAATACTAATTTTTTTTTTTTCCACACTACTGTATCTCTTCACTCTGAAAAAGCATTGACAAAAGAAGACGACATGTTGTGCAAGTTTTTTCCTCAGTTATTTTCCATTTCATACGTTTGACAAAATATACCTTTTCCATTGCATTTCATCATGACAGACATCAGATCCTTTCTGAAGGCTACAGAAGAATGAATCTAGCATGCTACAAACAGGCAATGCACCCACACTTGCATGACATGGTCCTGAGGCTGTCCGGGATCTGGGTCTCCATGCTGGCAGAACGGGAGGACACAGCTTGATCTGTTGATTTTAAGACAAGCAAGTTCTGTGCTTAAAACCACAGTCATGGTTTCTGAGTGATGATCTGCTAGAAAATGGATTAAAACAACTTCATAAGTCTCATACGCCATCAAAGAGCTACTGGGACCTATGTATATGCAGTGACCCCCAGGTCTTCATAGTTTTAGCCATGCCTAGAAGGTTATTTGAAAGTGCTGGGACTTGTATTGAGCTTCACAACCTCTGAGCAGAATTTAGTCTGTCATTAAATCCCTGTCCTTTATTCAAATATGAGCTTCAAGACTTGAAAAAATACAGACTTTTTTCTTATACAGGCATGGAAAAGCTAATGCTAAGCTTTGTCCCTGTGGCATTATATGCAAAGAAACATGAGTTCAGGTTAATAGAACTGTATAGTGCCTAAATTCAATATTTTTGATTCTGATCTTACAAATAATGTGGCAGCTTGCTTTGGTTTATCTTGGTGGATGATGACCATTTACAATACTGAGTGTGGATGCTCCTTATAAAACAGTCATTCTGTGTTTCCTCCTCAAAGTTGCTGTGCAGCAAGGGAAATGCCATAGTACGAAAAAAATTGAAATGGTACTAGAAACATAGTTTGAGATAATTTGGCTGATTCCAAATTTTAGGCTTAACCATCCCTTGGCTTTCACATTTGAACCCAGTTTACAGATATTTTGCAGCCTGGATCTGTCTCTACTGTCTGCTCTTCTACAATCCAAGACGTCCACTTGATTAAACTAAGCATCAAGCAGAGAAATCCAAGGGATTCAGATGACTTTGTGGTCAGAAAATACCACAGTACTCAAACTGCAAAGTTGCTGTAATTGTTTCTGTTGCACAAAAGGGCGTAAGTCTCATCCTCTAACCTTAGTAAATGGGAAGGCCCAGATAGAAAAGAAAAATATATTTGTGTTATGCATATTCTTCATGTCTAAATGACTCTCTATGGGAAATACTGTGGTAGAACAGGTCATGAATACTTTAGTGCCTTTTGTGAACTTGCAGTCAAATGTCTGTTCCATTTTAAGAAAAATCCTTCTTGGCTGAATGTGTCCCAGCAGGTTTGCCTGATCCTGGACTGGAGTTTCCTTTTTTGCCATTAAAGTGAAATACTAAATTACAATTTACAAGTAAATTTGCAGTCTATAGTGATATCAATATATCATTTGATACACATAAGCGTTTCCAGAGCTCAGGGAAACAGCTCTCTGCACTCTCAAAGGTCTGAGTGTTTCAAATACAAACAAGAGTGTCAGCAACTGCATTTTAACCCAACTACCTAATGACCAGTGGTAGGAGGAAGTAGAAGTGTATTTCACATCCCATGTTTCACATCACAGCTAAATCCAATATGAACAATGGAGTATTCATGCATATTTTAAGACTTGCCATCACTCTGTGGAGAATTTAGAGTTTATTAAATAATGGTTCATTGCAAGAAAAGCTATGGTATTTCATATCAGATGTTGTCTTTCTCCGGAATTTTTCTGTGTTTTTTTTGTTTTGTTTTGTTTTGTTTGTTTTTTTGTGGGGAGGCATAAACAAACCTTTGTTCAAATTGGATAAGGACAGCATATTTCAAAATAGCACTGCATACATGTATGTACAAAAGCTGATGATATTTGCTTATCCTTTACTTTGATGATGAAAATGAATAGATTACTAACATGTTGTTCATCAATCAGAGAAAAAAATATAGTAATCAATGTAAAGCTATAAGGAGAGTTTTATAGGTCAATCTATTATAGAGTGTCATAACTTTGACAGGCATAATGAATGCTGTTTTACTTTACTGCCCAATGCCATCAATGAACACATCAAAAAAAGGGCAAGAAATACAAAATTTGAAATGAATTTTCATTACCCTTGCGATATTTTATAAATATATCTATCTTCTGACACACCTCTCACATTTCTCTTTACTGTTAAAGAGCTGAGCTTGCTATCTCTAGATTTCTAAGGATTAAAATTATCCTCAGTACGTGGTGGTGGTAGCTTTATTGTGGTATTACAATATTTACACCATCTGATGTCTATAATTTTATGTTGTACAGAGGGCAATTACTTTCTGTTCTGCTGAGCTTGTTTGGCAAAACATGACGCTTTAACCCAATTTTGATGCAGTCAACGGAGAGTTAGAAAACACACATATAGCAATGCTTGTCTAAGGAGTTGAACAGAGCTGCATGATAATGACAATCAAGCTCTTCCTTGCTGTAATGTGTACTGTGCTTTTCCTCAGGGAGTGATTTCAATTCTGTACAAAGCTTTTCTAAGCTCTTGCTTACTAGGATGGTTGGCTTAAGCTTGCTTCCAGGATATGATTGTAGCAACACTCCACAAACACAAAAATCCCTGACATACAGAATAATGTTTTCTGGAGATCTTGAGTGACTGTGGAACATTTTAAAATGGCTTAGACACTTTGAGCTAAATTTTTAATGGCATTTATGGAGCTCTGTGATGGCTCTTAGTCAAACTATTCAACAGCGATCTGCTGCGTTCGCTGTTTCAGCTCCGATTGGTTCTGCTTCCAACACATACCTTTGCCTTCCCTAACCCGCACTTGCCCGGGCCAGTTTTCTCAGCCCTCATTTTCCAACCAAATTTAACAAAGCTGACAACGAGCAGTAAACATTTATGTAACATCAGTTTTCAAATCCATTATGAGCACAAGCTTTCTAACTGAGCTTTTTACCAATAGCCTAAGAGCTCTTCAGGGACACTGCCTGAACATCTCTTAGAGATGTCCCACCCTGCTCCGTCTTGGCAGAGACAGAGCCATTTGTGCTGTAGTTCCACAAATCAGACTCATCTACATTAGTTTTCTGTGGGTTTTGTTGTGGGTTTTGGGTGTTTCTTTTGGTTTGGGGTTGTTTTTTTTTTTGCATTTGATGCCCATAAAGAAAGTAACGGCTTCAATCTCTTTACCCCTTACCTTTTGGGAGCTGGAGGAATTCAAACATTCCTCTTCGCACGACACCCATCAGAGGTAGCAAACTAAGTGCCACAAGGAACCATTTTGGAATAGCGTGGTGGTTTGTAAGCATGGATTACTATTAGAGGTACATATTGCCTTTTTTTTTTTTT
>VYXH01004212.1:347270-362110 GCA_013397275.1 Burhinus bistriatus
TTTAACAAGGTGAGGTTTCAAAACAAACAGATGAATTCTATGTCACTTTCTATAAAACCGTGCCTCATCCTCCCTGGGTTTTCACCTATTTACTTTCCTCTGTGGTGTCCAGCGTGAGAGCACCTTTGGTGTTGCACAAGCATAAACACATTTTACTCACGGTTGTTTTGCAACAGGGCAGAGACAGAGAAAAAATTAGCAGCCCAGATCATGCTATGAATGAGCCTTACATTTCAAATATCTTCACCAGATCAATTACCTGTCTTGTATACTTTGGACACACAAGAGAACACAGAGAGATCATCTAAGTCTCTCAACTTAACTTGTTGGCATATTTCTATTTGCTTATAATCTTCTGTCCCTGAAACTCATTATAGTTCAATAAGGGCCACTTCTTTCTACTTGATCCTGTTATTCCCCCTTTCTGCCAACAGTGTTCTGTGAAGAGATCTCTAAATGCAAGATTCATTTAAAATGAAAGATGAATCAAACCTTTCAGTGTTAGCACCTTTATTTTGCTCCTGTTATTTCTCTCTCCTGGAAAACTCAGAATAACTTTCACTAGTATTTCCTTATGATTCATATAATTCAGAAATTGCTTAAGATCTGTTGTACTGCTTCAGTTAAAATAATTTCTGCCTACTGAAGAAGCAGGAGGCTGGGTGCAGAAAGAAAACTGCAGATATGCAGCCAGATGCTTCTATTAGATAATATTTTCATTTATAGAGTTTACATTTTCATCACAGTTGTTGGTTAATGAATCATTTGGAAACCAGACATACTTTGCTTGAATCAATACCATTGTTGTAAATATCCACCTACTAATTCAGCCAGTAATTTTCAGCGGATGGATTGTTCATGACTGATTTGCTTTGCATGCTGAGGCTAGTTATCTATGTTAAATGCAGTTGTTTCCTTTTTATGAGTAAAAGATCGAAATGTTTTAAACAGAACAGTCAAGAATAATGAACTTCAGGTATCAGATTTGGATCAATACCTGCAATTTGGTAAATTAGACAACTGGGGCATACTTACTAGCCCATCACAGTTGTACAAATACTTGTGATTAATCAATATTTTAAGCCTTTTTAGTCAGAGAGAGCTGGGGTCTTATTCATAAGGATATGCACACATTAATTCTTTCATCACTTACTATATCTGATAGGTTTAAACTGTAAAGTTATGATAAAGGGACAAACTAGGTTTTTGCACAACCTCTGTCTCATTCAGTGGATTAAAATAGCCTGTGCTTACTTACAGGCAGTTATTCAGCATTTTGCTTTTCCTTTATTGTTCAGTGTATATTCCACACCTTATTTATTGTACACAGTACAGTCTTATTTTCAAGAGATTTACTCATGTCCTCACAGATTTTCTATGGCTTTGATACCTACTTTTGCAGCCCCATAGATATTTCCGTATGCCATCAAGTCTTCTATATGGAACATTTCCATCTATGTGGACCCAGAATAGCAAGAGATACAAATCATCCTGTAGAACTGACTTCTGCTTATAATTATTTCCCAATCCATTAATGTTTGTGCCATCTGAAAACAGTACCAGCAATGATTCATATTTTCTTCTGTACCATAAATGAGAATATTAAACAGCACTGAGCTAAAAACAGATCTCTCGGTGATTTGACTGATAACAATCGTTTCAACTGGTGATTTTTTTCAGTTAATCTTGTAATTTGAGATGTATCATTCGGTCAGTTTACAAACCATTTACAAAGGGTTACATTTTATTTCATATAATGCTATTATTCTAAGCAAATATTATTAGGTCAAATGCTTTTAGAAATCTGTTGATATCTATCCTTTCTACCAGTTAAGGTCTCCATCTGACGGAGAGTTTTTGGAGAAGTATTGCCTTTGAAAACCAAATTATAAGCTACAATTTTTATTGAGATTCTTGTCAAAGTGATGACATATTCATAATTGAAAAACACCCAAAAGAAAATTTAAAGTGTAAAAGGCATGAAAGTGAAGTTCAAAAGCTATTGAAGTATTAAGTTTTATTTTTCTCCATCGCTCCAAAAAATTATTTTCTAGAGTTCTTTTCCCAGAAAAGTAGACATGTTATGTTCTTTATGCAACCACTTAAAAAGGAGGATTTATGATCAATTTTGAGAAATTTTATGAAAAAAACCAAAATATCCATGACAAAACAGGGACTTGTACCACAAAATATCAAACAAGAAATTATAATTGATCTACTCAATTACGTGTTAATAGACCTGTTCAACAAAGTCCTTTGCAATTGTCCTGTGAGTATTATTGGTTTCTGGGGCTCACCTAGTTTATCAAGAACTGGCTCAGATAAAGGAAGAAGACATTTGCAGTCTCTTAAGCTATTCTGAAAAGCCAGTTACTTAGTTTTTCTGACATGAATATACACAGTACGCCTTGAGTGACTTCTGTCTGGAACTGCATGTCAAGGTTGCTTGAATCTCAACTCTGGGTTGCTTAAGATCCCCAAGACTGTGGTGCTTCACCTCAGCCGTGAGAAGGAGTGGAAACTCTTTACCATATTACGGAAATGGTGTCAGTCTGCCTGCTCCTGAGACTTCAGCTCTTATCTTTATCTTTCTCTCTCCCATGCCAAGGAAAACCTTACCATTCCTACATTTCAAAGAGTGGTCATGCCAGCCTCCTTGGAAAGGCACATAGAGAAAAGGGAGCAGTAGCAGCAGACTTCTGGTTTATGGGACATGCAACAGGAGGCTTGGAGAATTGATTGTTTTCTCTGTGTTGGTTTATGTGCCTGCTATATCCTTCTGGCACTTTTGCTGCTTCAGTGGCATCACCAACTGTAACGGGAACACAGCAACAATGACGATATCCTCTTCAGTCTGATTTGTAGTGGCTAAATCCAATTCTATTTAATTTGAAGATTTTATCTGGGGGTTTGCTTGCTATCTGGAGACTCAAGGAGCAGAAAATGGCTTACCATTAATTATGAATATCTGTTAGAAACAGAAACCTGATGACAAATTGTGCTGCCAACCCCCTCCCCCCCCCACTGCCCCGATGCCTAGTACACATAGGTCATGCTTATTTGGTTCCCACAGAGTGATTTGTCTGTCATACTGCTATCAGTTTCTTTTATGATCATTTTTGGGTTTATATTATTTTCGATTAGCTCACGTTTTAGATCATTAGTTCAACAAATAACCTGTAGCCCAGTGATAGATAATCTGTGTTGAGTGAGCATCATTCAACCAAGTCCCGACAATTCTCCCTGATATAGTTTCTAATACTCATTTAAAACACTTTAAAGAAGTTAAATGAACATGAAAATTGTTCTCAGTTTCGTGTTTTGTATATCCATCATCTGTTAGACACCCACTCTGAGCACCATCAGTCTAATCAGTCATATTGTGCAAGTTATTATGTTTGTATTACATAAAGAGATAAATATGCTTTCATTCTTCAAGTGCTATTTTACCTGTTATCCTTCCTTGTATGCATAGCCAATGACCATAGGAATAAGTTAATACCAATTTCTGTTTAAAAATTGGCATTTGAATGCCATTAATTTATTGATTTCTAGGTTTTCATACAGTTTAATGTGCGCAAATGGGTTTTAAAACACCTACTGACCTATGCTTCTCTTCTAAAGTCTCTAAAATTTGGGGATTGGATTGGATTTAGGACAGTTGCATCTTAATGGAAAGACATCATTTGGATATTGCTTAAAAGTACTAATGTAAAGAACAATGTCCTCCATCAGCACTGATGGTCTACGGAGGAAAAATCAGCTAATGGTTACAATGCAGAAATGGTTATCTTATTATCAAAGTTAAAAAAATCTGAGTAGGTATGCACAGACTATTGTAATTTCAATGCTCTACAGTTTCTCAACAAAACTGAGAGGAAAAGCCAGGATGAATGTTGAGGTGAGGGGAGATATTCAAAGGCTGCTTGACACTAAGGCCCGTGTCCTCATTATAGAGGACCCTGATTATAAAGCAGCCTGTTCCTATGTTTGATAAACCTTTTGGTAAATCAATTTTTCCTAACATCCAATCTAAACCTCCCCTGGAGCAACTTGAGGCCTTCTCCTCTTGTCGTATCACTTGTTACTTGGGAGAAGAGACCAACCCCCACCTCACTACCACCTCCTTTCAGGTAGTTGCAGAGAGCGATAAGGTCTCCCCTCAGCCTCCTTTTCCCCAGGTTAAACATCCCCAGTTGCCTCAGCCACTCCTCATAGGACTTGTTCTCTAGACCTTTCACCAGCTTCGTTGCCCTTCTTTGGATGCACTCCAACACCTCATATGTCTTTCTTGTAGTGAGGGGCCCAAAACTGAACACAGGATTCGAGTCCCCGAGTACAGGCGGACGATCACTTCCCTAGTCCTGCTGGCCACACTGTTTCTGATACAAGCCAGGATACTCTTGGCCTTCTTGGCCACCTGGGAATACTGCCGACTCATATTCAGCTGGCTGTCGACCAACACCCCCAGGTCCTTTTTTGTCAGGCAGCTTTCCAGCCATTCTTCCCCAAGCATGTAGCACTGCATGGGGTTATTGTGAGCCAAGTGCAGGACCTGACAGTTGGCCTTGTTGACCGTCATACAGTCGGCCTCAGACCATTGTCCAGATACCTGTCTACTCTGTACATACAGGTACTGTTTTCCTCGAATAGTGTTGTTTTTCCCATTTGAATGCCCCTATGGAGCTGAACAGAGGGCGGAGTTCAAGAGAGTTAGCTGTCTTCAAGTTGCACAGGGCGTCTGTGTCTACGCAGAATATATATAAGAAAATATAATACAATAACAATATACAGAATAGATATAATAGATACAGTATGCATACATATTCCACAGGTACATCCGTGTGCTGCATAGCTGTATGGTCCCACACCCAGTGCTAAACACCAGCTAGGTCTGTGAGCATCTCTAAAGCAAAATCAAGGGCAAAGACAAGTTAATAACTTCAGGCTACTAGGGATGCTTATGCAGCAAGCTACAGCAGAGAGGAAGTTCTCAGTTCTTGACTTACTGCCTTTCATCTGAGACATGATTATCTATTTTGACCATGTGGACAGTCTTAGGGTGTGCTTGCACATCAGCTAAGGACATAACTTAGTATTTGTTAGTATGCCTGCCATGAATGAGTGTAGGATTGACAGGTCATTCACTCAACCATTTAGTGAGCCCTGAGTTTGCATCAAGAGATTGATGGTGAAGATGTAACTGACAGTAAGAGGTCACTGCTTTGCATTGTTAGTCATCATGCTACAACATTCCCAGTACTGTGCCGTGGTCCAGAAAATAAAATGATGATTCACAGATCTAAGACTGAGGTAGTCCAGTGGACAAATGCCCTGCAGATCTCAGACACAACTGTACTGTAACAGAGGACCTAGTCACCTCACACACAGCTGCACAGGTGAAGCACTGTGATGAATAGTTTTCTGGTGAAAGAGTCTTGATTAAACAATAAAGAGCAGTTTCTGTTTACCAGACTGTAGGCCCCTATCCATTGCCCATAAACAGTCCAAACAGATGGATGCATTGATGCATGGATGCGTGGATGCATGGATGCATGGATGGATGGAGAGCAAGTGATTCAATTCAAAGTCTGGCATGACACTGAAGTGTATTAAAATGGGATGAATCAGGATCATGGAATATTCTGATGCTATTCCTAGCTAGCTTGTACTTTTGGGAAAAGAAGAAAATCTCTCAGAAGCAAAACAAATCCCCTCAAACAGAACAAAGAAATTTTGGTGGCATTGCAGTCATTATTTACAAGCAATTTTATTTCCTTTTCCTGCATATTTTCCTAATGGTGCTTGTTCATGCAAGTTAACACTATAATTTCAAGAGAGTGGCATAATATTGAGCTGGAGATTATGGAAGCCTTAAAAAGTTGCATCTTAAGCATAGTATTCCCACTGAAGTTTGTTTATTTGAAAGCTTGTCTTCTTACAGCAGTTATTTCTAAGTCTTTCCTTAAAATGTATGAATTATGCACACTTAGTAGATTCATATAAATTTTACTTGAATAATCTTTGTTCTCCTAAACCTGTACAGCCAATTTAGTGGCTTTTCAGTGTGAAAAGACCAAAAAGCTGTCTTCCTTCCCAGTTTCTTTTCATTGTTTTTGCTACCACTGACAGTGGAAGACAAGCCATTAGAGATGGCAAATCTCCCTGTGAGGCATGTTTAGTTTAAGATGTATTTCTCTTGCAAGAAGGATGACACAGAAGAACATCTTCTGAGAGACATTTGAAGAAGAAAACAAACAATCCTGTTGTAAATCACCAAAGGCAAGAACAGTTTTTGAAAACTCCATGGGACAAGCGATATATAGATGCAAAAACTTGTTGAACTCCAAACTCAACAGCGTTCTCTGCTCCTGCTCAAAAAGATGATAAGGGCATGCCCTAAATTCACATGTACTTACAAGGTGAATGTGCTTAAGCAAAACAGTTTTCTTCTTCTGAGTGGAGAAAATTTGTTGTGTGTGTCAGTTTTTGAATGCTCAAGGGGTACCAGTGATGATATCCATTATTATCAGCCAATAAATCCACTTGTTACTCCTCAGGGAATTTCAGTAAAAGGATGGAGAACTATTCTGACAGAGGGAATGCTTCAATGTAATGAAAAAATGCTTGAATTACCAACCTCCTGGCCATTGCAGCATATGGGAGGCCTTGCTTGGAAAATAGCTGTGTAATTTAGCCATATGTTACATCAGTTAAGTCAGTGATTGTAGGTTAAATATCATATTGTGCATACATATATATATAAAATATTTAGCAACACCCAGACTAAGGAAGAATGGTGAAAAGGCAGAATAGTCATAATGTCTAAGTATGTTGAAATAAAACAACTACATTTATACTTAGACATCTAATGATACAACTTTTGCAGGTATGGCATAATGTGTTCTGCTCCCAGTGGCAAAATCTGGCTGGAGAGAAGAATGCAGAGTGAATTCAACACACTATATCAATTAGCCATGTATTAAGATCTCAAACTATATTCTGTGCTATGCCTTATTAACATACCCAAACACCAATGCCCACTTTGAATATTTTCAAAGTTTCTATTGTGTGTCAAGAAACTCAGCTTTTCCTTGTGAAATCAAGAGCAGTCATATTTTCCTCTTTTTAAAAAAATAAAATATATCAACAAGTGATGCTTGGCAAATGCTAGGTACAAGACCTTTCCCAAACGAAAACAAACTGATATCCTGGCAAGTGTGATTCTTTTTCTCAGAGAAAACACTAAAGCAACTCTTCCAGTTCATCCAGTCCTGATACAAGAGCTGCAAATGTTGCACATCCCACCTTGATTTAAGCCATGTGTAGATTTAAATATTATTTGGTAATATTTTATGTGTTACCAAGTAGCATGCAGCAAAGGTAATTCAAATCCACATTTTCAAACTGATTCTGATCTCACACTGACTTTGTATCAGTGGAGCGCCATTGGTATCAATTATATTACTTCCCTGATTTATACTGATACCAATTCAATCAGGTGGACTCACTGTAAGTAGGTTGTCAATGAGTGGATGTCATACACACCTCTTTTGCTTTTGGCTAGAGGTATTAAATCAATTTTCTAAAGTGCCATGTATCTTTATAACGGTGGATTTTTGTCTCCATTACCTCCAATTATTCTTGTTTCCCTGTCTGTCATATTTCAGGAATGCTTCACAAACATTATTGCAGTAGCGAATTACAATTGCTCTTTCTTGGCTACGAAATTAGAGTAAATGTTTATAACATTGTTATATGGTGGTGCTGTGATAAAATCTGACTGTTAACATAGGCAGGGAGATACTTCACTGTACTGGGCAGGTAATTGCAGACTCAAGCTAGAGTTTGGAGCCTATGAGAACATCTACGGAAGTGTTTCCTCTGCCCTGGGGCCATCAAAACTGAATGCTGCTGGTAAGCTGACTGGATTCATGAACAAGAGATAAATGAAGAAAAATACAAGGAGTTACTTGCTGTCTTCATATTTGACTGAAAAAAAGTGACAGAAAGTAGGCCAAGAATGGAGAATAAGAGTCTTTGGATAAAGCTATTGAAGAGACATATTCACTGGCCATCACTCTCTCAGTCCTACATGGTCTTTGCTGGTATCAGTTGACTGACTCATTGCTGCCTATTGATTTTGACTTTGCAAAATTCTTTCTGACTCATGATTCCAGCTGACTGCTGTTCCTCATTTATAGCTCCCTTTTGGTTTGCCTAGTGTGTCTCCTCATGCCAAATACTTTTGTTTCACTTCTGCTTGTGCTCACACCTTCCTGTAATGTTAGTTGAATTTTTGAGGGATCTTTGTCATGAGGGAAGCTCATGGATCTCTTTTGCCATGCAATGCATCTAATACCTTTTCTGCTTTTGGCACTCAGATAACGCCTTCAGAGTGTTGATATTGCATAGACACTTTGTAGCTACTGAAGTCGGCATGAGAAGAAATACCACTGTGGGCCTTCCTAGCTCTCAGGGACCAGAGCTGACCATATCACAGGCTGGCTGCAGCTCTAGACCTGGCTCGGAAAGGCTGATAAGTAGTCATGGCCAGTATGGCATGTTTTTTGGAGGCTGCAATAGCAGTATCTGGCATTCTGCTAGAGATCTGCTAGCGTTCAGGTTATTTTCTTCTTCTTCTAGAGATTCATCTGCTAGACTAGAGACTAGATGTCCAGAGCTTCCAGCTCTTCTTGTAAAAAGTGCAAGGCACCAGGATATCAGTCCTTTAACTAGCGGGAAGGCTTCTCACTACCTGGTGCACGTGGTGCTCCAGAAAATGATTTGGAAAACACAGGAGAAAAAACTGTAGACTCTACCCCTTTTCCAGCTTGGTCCTCAAACACAGAGAGCTGCAGGCAAGCCACAGGAAAGGCTGTGCCTAAGCCCATATAAGCTGATTCCCAGTCTCAACACCAGCAGTCTAGCTAGGCCCACAGCACTCCTACAGAGACCAGGGCTTTGTGCTGAGCAGCATAGCCAGGAGGGACTTTTCTGGCAATGGAGGAGTTGTTTGGTGGTGCTTAGCTGGTCTGGTTACTCCTGAAAGCTGCAGTGAGTGGTAACTCTCATGCAGGCCAGGAACTGCCAGAAAACTCACACCCACAATTCTGGGTATAAGACATATACATTTTCCGTTGTGGGTAGAGAAAGCAGAGTCATAGAATCATAGAATGGTTAGAGTTGGAAAGCACGTTAAAGATCATCTAGTTCCAACCCCCTTGCCATAGACAGAGACATCTCCCACTAGACCAAGTTTCTCAAAGCCCCATCCAACCTGGCCTTGAACACTTCCAGGGATGGGGCATCCACAACTTACCTGGGCAGCCTGTTCCAGTGTCTCATCACCCTAACAGGGAGGAATTTCTCCCTGAGATCTAATCTAAATCTACCCTCTTGCAGTTTAAAACCATTACCCCTTGTCTGATCGCTACACTTCCTGAGAAAGAGTCCCTCCTCACCTTTCCTGTAGGCCCCTTTTAGGTACTGGAAAACTGCTGTAAGGTCTCCCTGGAACCTTCTCTTCTCCAGGCTGAGCAGACCCAACTCTCTCAGCCTGTCTTCACAGGAGAGGTGCTCCAGCCCTCTGATCATCTTCATGACCCTCCTCTGGAGTTGTTCCAACAGGTCCATGTCCTTCTTATATTGTGGCCTCAAGAATTGGATGCAATACTCCAGGTAGGGTCTCACAAGAGCAGAGTAGAGGGGCAGAATCACCACACTCGACCTTCTGGCCATGCTTTTGACCCAGCCCAGGATGTGGCTGGCTTTGTGGGCTGCGAGCGCACGTTACCATCTCATTTTGAACTTCTCAATAACCAACACCCCCAAGTCCTTCTCCTCAAGGCTGCTCTCAATCCATTCTCTGCCCAGCCTGTATTTGTGCTTGGGATTGCCCCAACTCAGGTACACGACCTTGCACTTGGCCTTGTTGAACTTCACGAGGTTCGCACAGGCCCACCTCTCAAGCCTGTCAAGGTCCCTCTGGATGACATCCCTTCCCTCTGGCACATCGGCTGCGCAACATAGCTTGATATTGTCAGCAAACTTGCTGAGGTTGCACTCATCCCACTGTCCATGACACTGACAAAGGTGTTAAATAACACCTGTCCCAATACCGACCCCTGAGGAGTGCCACTTGTCACTTATTGCCACTTGGACAATAAGCCATTGACCGCAAATATTTGAGCGCAACCATCCAGTCAGTTCCTTATCCACTGAGTGGTCCATCCATCAAATCCATGTCTCTCCAATTTAGAGACAAGGATGTTGTGTGGGACAGTATCAAATGCTTTGCACAAGTCCAGGTAGATAGTGTCAGTTGCTGTTACCTTATCCACCAATGCTGTAACCCTGTCATAGAAGGCCACCAAATTTGTCAGGCACGATTTGCCCTTAGTGAAGCCGTGTTGGCTGTCACCAACCACCTCCTTATTTTGCATGTGCCTTAGCAGAGTTTCCAGGAGGATCTGCTCCATGATCTTAGCAGGCATAGAGGTGAGACTGCCCAGTCTTCTTTTTTTCCCTTTTTGAAAATAGGGGTTCCGTTTCCCCTTTTCCAGTCAGCGGGAACTTCACCAGACTGCCACAACTTCTCAGATATGACGGATAGTGGCTTAGCAACTCCATCTACCAGTTCCCTCAGGATCAGCAGATGAATCTCATCAGGTCCCATGGACTTGTACACCTTCAGGTTCCTCAGATTGTCTTGAACCTGATCTTCTCCTACAGTGGGCAGTTCCTCATTTACCTTGCCTTCTGTGACTCGGGCGGTGTAGCTAGAGACCTTGCCAGTGAAGACTGTACTCCTGCCAGGCTCCCTGTCCTTGCTTCCATGCTCTGTTGGCTTCTTTTTTGAGTGTGAGTTTCTCCAGGAACTCTTGTTCATCTATGAAGGCCTCCTGGTGTTTTTGCCTGACTTCTTCTTTGTTGTGATGCATCACTCCTGAGCTTGGAGGAGGTGATCCTTGAATATTAATCAGCTTCCTTAGGCCCCTCTTCCCTCCAACACTTTATCGCACAGTACTCTACCAAACAGATCCCTGAAGAGGCCAAAGTCTGCTCTCCTGAAGTCCAGGGTAGCAAGCTTACTGTGTGCCCTCCTTAATGCCCTAAGGATCTTGAACTCCACCATCTCATGATCACTTCAGCCAAGGCTGCCCTTGAGCTTCACATTCCCCACCAGCCCCTCCTTGTTGGTGACAACAAGGTCCAGCATGACACCTCTCCTCGTTGGCTCCTCTATCACTTGGAGAAGGAATTTATCATTAATGCATTCCAGGAACCTCCTGGATTGCCTGTGCACTGCTGTGTTGTCCCTCCAACAGATATCAGGGTGGTTGAAGTACCCCATGAGGACCAGCGCTTGTGAATATTAGGCTGTTTCTATCTGTCTATAGAGGGCCTCATCCGCTTCATCTTCCTGGTCAGGTGGTCTGTAGCAGACCCCCACTGTAACATCGCCTGTCACTGCCCTCCCTTTAATCCTGACCCATAAGCTCTCGGTTGGCTCCTCATCCATCCCCAAGCAGAGCTCCATGTACTCCAGCAGGTCATTGACATAGAGCGTGATACCCTCTCCTCGTCTCCCGTGTTTGTACTTCCTGAAGAGCCCATATCCTTCCATTCCAACACTCCAGTCATAGGAGCAATCCCACAATGTCTCCATGATGCCAACAAGATCACAGACCTGCAGGACTGCGCATGTCTCTAACTCCTTTTGTTAATTCCCCATGTTACATGTGTTTGCATAGAGGCATTGAAGCTGGGTCCTCGATGAAGCTGACTTACTGGCTGGAGTGGCTGGTATTCCTTTTTACTGCACCCCAGGTGCTCTCCTGTTGATCTGCAACCCTTCTCCAGGCTCTGGGCATCTATTACTGGCATTGGCATCATACTGGTAGGAGTAGGATGGATTGAGGTTCCCCTTTGCTGGCAACTCTAGTTTAAAGCCCTCTTCACAAGCTTGCCAAGCTTGTGACCGAAGATACTCTTCCTCTTCTCTGAGAAGTGGACCCCATCAGGCCCCAGTAGACCAGCTTTCTCAAAGCGAGTCCCATGGTCTAAGTAGTCAAATCCCTGGCTGTGGCACCAGTCCTGTAGCCATTTGTTGACTTGCCAGATTCAATTGGTCCTATCAAGCCTTTGACCGAAACAATTGATGAAAAAACTGCCTGTGCCCCAGAGTCCCTGACCACCGCTCCCAGGGCTCTGTAATCCTTGATATTCCTTAGGCTGCTGCTGGCTGTACCACTGGTGCCCACGTGAAACAACAACAACGGATAATAGTCAGAGGACTGTATGAGGCTTGGTAGTCTGCCAGTGACATCCCTGATACAAGCCCCCAGTAAGCAGCACACCTCTCTAGAGAGCGCATCAGGCTGGCAAATGGGTGCCTCCATACATCTCAGAAGAGAGTTGTGTACTGCTACCACCCATTGCCTTTTCTTAGTTGTGCAGCTTGTTATATGGGGAGCAGATTGGATTGCCTTACTCAGCTCCAGTGCCTCTGGGTCTTTCCTCTGCACTCTGCGGAGCGGTGAAGCAGTTCTTCAAGGGCACCTCAGGTTTCAGGGGAAGTCTCTTCCTCCTGCTGGTCCTTGCTGTCAGAAGTTTCCATTCTTCTGTGCTACTGGCCCCTCTCCCATCTGTGTGTGCCTGTGTGGGACTTTTGGGCTGTTTGGCTATGGGCTGTTTGTCCACTACAGACTGCACTTGGAACCAGCTATCTGTCCCTTTCTCAGCCTTCCTGATGTTATGCAGCCTCCTCATCACCTCTTGCAGCTCAGCCACCTGCTGCAGGAAGTCCTCCACCTGGGCACACCTTTTGCAGGCAGGTGTGCCGCCTATCCCTGCCCCAGGAGAAAGGTCCAGGCATCTCCTGCAGTCTGAGATGTGCACTGCAGCCTCTTCCTTCAGCAGCTCTGTCTGGACGGAGGCATCAGCCACTGCTTGGGTGGATGGTGCAGATCCCTGAGCCAGAGCTGCAGCCTTTGCTTTCAGACAAGTGCCCATCATTCTGCCTTGAGGGTCAGGTAGGATGAGTGCCCTTGACCTGTGCAGATGGTCCCAGAACGGTGCCCAGTGCTTGACCAGTGGAATGCTCGTCCTTCGAAGAGTCGTCCATCTCACGCACCCTTCCGTGTGCACTGCCTTGGCTGGCACGCCACACTGGCAAATAGCAAAACAGGCAGAAGAGCTAACTTTCTGCTGTTTGAAGACTCCAAAATTCGTAAACTATCTGACAGGAATAAAATCAAATACTACATAGCACTGCTTAAAAAATAGGGGGGAAAAACCACTTTACGCTTATCACCTTGAAGCAGACAGGGGTCCCATTCTCTTGATAAGGTGTTCACATTTAAGAGCTTGCAAAAAGACCCATCAACTTCAGTTCCCTATCTGGGCTCTGGGAATGAATAATGCCCCCTCTTTTCCTCAGTTTCATGTGCCAGCCAAAGGAGCTTATGAAAGAGAATAAATACATGAACATTCAAGCATACAAAAGAGAATAGAAGATTAATTATCACAGAATCAGCCGTAGCTTCATATGGCTCAAGTGGCAAAAGTCCTCAGATGAAACCCTGCGAGTCTGCTGCCAGATTCTTGTGTATGTTAAATAGTTGCAGTGGGATTTCTAGGCTCAGCCCAAGTGTGATTACCTGGCACACGTACCATTTCTTAACATGTCTGCTTAATGATGATACCCAGGCCCCTCAGCCTGCAAGGCCCAAATATGTGTGTCTCATCACTACAAAGAGGACAAGCGCAAACAAATGAAAGATGCATGCAGGAAACCTGAACAGCTGCAGGGTATCCTTCCTGGTATAAATGACATTTCTGGTAATTCCACTTGCAGCAGTTTTTATTTTTGATGTAAAGGATATACCATCCACCCAGAATCTGTTTTGACAAAGAGAGGTGCAATATCTCCATGTTTCCCTCAGGGGCATCACTTTATCACTATACAGAAAACAATTTTTACTGTGTCAGGTCTGAGGCCATTTGCACTATATTTAAAAAATGCTTGGAGCAACAGAATTCAAGACATTAAAAATGTAAAATAGAGGAGAATCCCCAAGTGCGAGGAGCAGATAGTGGCCTGTGCGATGAATTGCAGAACCAGGGGATATTGTTTAAATCCATGATGGTTACAGACCTGTCTACGTCTGGTCAACTCCTCAGACTCGCTGGTCAGTGGGGTCTGCACAGCCCATTGCGTTAACATGTGGGATGATGTCTAGGTGATTCCTGGAGTGTGTGGAAGATAACTTCCTGACACAACTGGTAAGTGAGCCTATCAGGAGAGATGCCTTGTTAGACCTGCTGCTCACAAACAGAAGATCTGGTGGGTGATGTGGTGGTTGGAGGCCATCTTGGGCTTAGCAACCATGAAATGAGAGAGTTCTCCATTCTTGGTGAAGTAAGGAAGGGGGTCAGCAAAACCACTACCATGGACTTCCGGAAGGCAGACTTCAACCTGTTCAGGACACTTGTTGAGAGAGTCCCTCGGGAGACAGTTCTGAAGGGCAAAGGGGTCCAGGAAGGCTGGACGTTCTTCAAGAAGGAAGTCTTAGAGGCGCAGGAGCAGGCTGTCCCGATGTGTTGTAAGACGAATCGGTGCGAAAGACAACCAGCCTGGCTGAAGAGGGAGCTCTTGCTGGGACTCAGGGAAAAAAGGAGAGTTAACCACCTTTGGACGAAGGGGCAGGCAACACAAGAAGAGTATAGGGATCTAGTTAGGTCATGCAGAAAAAACATCAGAAAGGCAAAAGAACAGCTAGAACTTAATCTGGCCACTGTCATAAGAGATAACAAAAAAGGTTTTTACAAATACA
>VYXH01004212.1:363114-399100 GCA_013397275.1 Burhinus bistriatus
CAGGGAGGTGGTTGAGTCACCATCCCTAGATGTGTTTAAAAGTCACGTAGATGTGGTGCTTAGAGACATGGTTTAGTGGCAGACCTGGTAGAGTAGGGTCAATGGTTGGACTAGATGATCTTAAAGGTCTTTTCCAACCTAAACGATTCTATGATTCTATGATTCTATAATTCTATGAGTAGATCTCAGCTGTGGGGCAGGCATGCAGCTGTCTCATACAGGCCCTGGCCAAGATCTTTGTGGGCACAACAAGTTCTGAGCTAAAACTCTTTTTTGTGGCATTCCCCCTGCAGATTTCCCCTGAGTCCTAACAGAGACAGTGAGACTTGCTGCAGGTGGATGAAACCTCAGAAAATAGTCCTCAGGGCTGCCATTCCCTCAACATCCGCATAACATAATGGCCTGTGGAAATATGTCCCCTTCCTCCAGGGAAACATGGAAATGGGTATCACCTGCACCATGCTCCTTGGGGCTCCCAGCATGGGAGGTGCTCACTTTAGAAGAAGCCCCTGCAATGGAGTTAGTTAATACAGCTCCTGGCATTTGTCAGTGTTTACGAGGGTGGTGTTTTCTATTGCAGCTGAACCAAAACTGCACCAGTAATTTACTTAGCTGTCCCAGAATGGCTGTTGATGGGCAGGAAAGAAGAAAGGGCTGGAGGCAGTTGAGAAAGGCAGCAAAAAGGAAAGGATAATTCTAATAAACATCTCCTCTTTGTGCACACGTAACTCAGACCTGAAGCTCATTTCCAGGTCTTCCGTAATTCAGAAAAATTCCCAGATTGGAGACTTAGAGCTAAGACGAGTGTCATGCACTTACATATTTTTAGTATACAAGATGAAGAGTGCTCTACAGATAAAGCAGTTCAGCTGAAAAACAGGGCATTTGAGAAAACAGAAATGCAATGGAAATATCAGAGAGTGCACTCTTTAACCTCCCTGTAAAAGCAGGAAAAGAACTACTATCTAATTTCCACCCAATTTGTTTTAATTCGAACACTAAATAAAAACCATCGATTTATGGTTCAGGTAGCCCACTTGTTCTTCCTTAAAGCAGCCACTTTAGAGAACAGTTTTATATAAAAGTCTAATTGTTACAACTTTTGGTACCCTTGCAGCTTTTGATTTTTTAGTAATCCTGGCTGTGCAATAGGAAGTATATTCCACCTGTATTTAATGACCTTAGGTGCCTGCTGTGATAAAAACTACAACAAAAATTCAATGTCACTCATTCGCCCCTAATATTTGCACAAATAGTCTTTGCCTAGACAGGAAATGCTCTTTTATTTTATTTTGGTTTGTGCTTCTCTAACTTCTTCAGGAAATGAGGAGCACTGGCTTTTCTGGCAGCACTGATTAAATAAGCAGGTTTGTGGAAAATTACACAGCATCCTACATTTTAATCCAGTTGCATGAAGCTATAGTCCTGTGGTGATCCCCAGCATGGGTCTGCTGTTTTGTAAGAGCGCAAAGTGGCAGAGCTGATCTGCTAGAGGCACTATATATGATAATTGCATACAGGTTAAGTGTTCTGCAAATTAGCAGTGCTTCATCATCCACTTTCTTTTTTCTGCCCATTCAGGTTAACACAGAGAGCATGCTGAAGGTGACTTGTCTAATCTGCAGCAGCTGGAATGTCCTGCCGTCCCCACACAATCACTTCCAGTCATTTTCAAATGAAGCTTATGGAGACAGCTGTTGTTCTGTCAGAAGTAACACACGGCACCATGGATTTTGTCAAGGAGCAACTTAATTTCTGCTGACATTTGACACGTAATAAGACCCCAAGGAAGTCATGTTTCCTGCCTGTCAGTGGTCAATGCAGAACGATGAGAGGTCCTCATTTTCACCCATGGAAAACAGCACAAAGGTGCAAGGAAAAAATAGCCAGGTGTTATTCTGGCCCTCCTTGCCTCCCATTTGGGTCTGGATTCATGCAAGTGTTGAGGTCTGTTGAGTGCTACCCCTGACCAGCGGTACAACTGTTTGTAAGTGGACCCTAAATTCATGGTGACATGTAGGTGTGAGACTTCACATAGGTGCCACTGGCACCCCATCGCCCTCAAGGCTCCTCAGTTGCTCGCTCTTTAGATAGCTAAAACGCTTGGTGCCATCTTTGCTCCCAGAAATGACCTCTGTCCCCCTATATTTCTGCTCTCAGGGTAGGCAGACCATGGAAGCCCTGACCACGCAGAGGAGGCTCAGCACCAAACTTGGCCTTAAAGCCCAAAAGCATTCCCTGTGTCTCCTGGGCACAGGGCCCTGCCTGGTGGCCATGCTCTGCGCCAGCTTGACCTAGCAAGGGAGGAGGGGATGGGAAAAATGTGTCAGCACTTTGCACAGACTGACCTGTCCTTTGAGGTGGAGCTAAGGATGAGTTCTCTTCCCAGCCAGCTGTGGAGTGGGACTTCCACCCGCATCTCTGAGGAAAGCATCCAGCTATGGGGCCAGTGTGTTCATGCAGAAACAGCTAAACGCACCAGTGTAGTCAGGGGTGCACACCCACCCCAACAAACATAACCACTTTGCAGACACAGTCCCCTGTTTCCCCGTTGACCAGCCTTCTTTTCCTAAATCTTTCTTACTCTTAGTACATCCCAACATGCCAACTTTCTGGTAAATTAATTCTTTACTTACTGGATGAGGGTTTTTTTCTTGAAATTAAAGTAGCGATACTATACATGCTCAAAATAGAATAATAAAGAGACTCCAGAGAGGAGTGAAAAACATTGGGCACACTCTCAGTATGCCATCGCTAAACTGCAAGATAAAGGATCCTGATGAGGTGCTGCTTGTTGATGTCGGGAGGACACCCATCCCCCAGCTCTGTATCCTGGTTTCTGTGGTAGAAGCATGGTCACCTGAGCCAAAGGGATGGCCCAACTTGAGCAGGCCTTAGGCTGGGCAAGCAGAACTTACTATATGCCACTGTTTTCCTCTGCCCTGTAATTCAGATATAATCTAGAGTGTGTCTTCTTTTCCAATATGTAAGTTACTCTTTCTTCCCCTTTTTCTTATATCTTAATCTGATTTCGTATTTATACTTCTCCTAACTTATTTTTTTCTTTTAGAAAATGAAAAATGAGAGGCGGGGTTCCCCAGGAAAACCTAAGATAACCTAGCATTAATTCCTAGAAATTAACAACCAAGTGTTTGAGTTCTATTGATAACCGGTGAAGTATTTCAGATTACCTTTGTTTTAATTTTACTCCTATTTATCTGGATACTATAATTAGAAACTTCAAAAGTCTTTGGTGCTTCTACATGGGATCAAAATTTCAAAATCACGCAGTGTATCAGGTTACAAGAAAGTGCAGATGCACCACTTCCCCACAGATTACCAAGTAATCAAACATCTGTCAGAACAGTTGTTTGTTACAGCATTAGCTCTGTGATATTGAATAATTGGCATTTTTAGCTAATCAGTTGCCCCCCATGGAAAGGAGTCATAGCAATGATTTTGAAGGATGTTTCCTGTTGGCACACTCTTCTTACTAACATCACAACTTTCCAGCTGTGTTATGCCTGTCTCTTTCCCTATGTCTTTTGTCCTTGCAAAATCATGGGAAGATCAAGTAATAGTGAAGGCTCCTACAGAAATTCACGCTCTGATTCAAAGAATTTGACAGGTACAAACTCGGGAACATGGACTCAATGAGCTCTTGCTGCTAGATGCCTTCAGAAAACAAGGGAATGGCTTTCCTGTGCTTCTTTTCCATGGTCTGGTAAGAATGATGTGCCCATAGTGAGCTGGAAAAGGTAATCTGTTGGACTAAAACAGAGACACGTGTTACAGGTCTCCCTCTCCGCCCTTCTGCTTCTTCCTTCTGGATAGCAACGCTGATTTAGCAGAGGAAATTCCCTGCTAAAGAAACTCCCCTCCACCAGGCTGATTTTTGGCGATCCACAAATAGGCGTAGCCCACATGGCAGACTGGCGCAGCCCAGCTGTACCTAAGCTAGTGTAGATTCATCTAGTTTGGGTGTTACTAACAGGCACGCTCTTGCCGGGAGAGCCCTGGGCTGCTGGGGTTGCTGAAGAAGCGGTGCAGCAATGCCACAGCTGGTACCCAGCCGACAGATAGAAAATTGACGCTGACGGCTGCACTGCACTATGTAACATAACTGCATAACTTCCTGCCCTAGGAATGATCACTTCTGAGTAGACTGGAGACACAGTGACAGACCGATACAAAGAATCTTGCTGTCTGTGCTGGAATTGTTCAGTCATTGAAGGCAGAAGGATTGTATTTTTTTTCTCTGTGCTGTCAGTGCAGCACCTTTAATTAGTACAAAAAATCACTTTGAGATACAAAATGGAGTGGGGGGTGGGGGGAGAAAGGGAATAACTTCTGCCAGGAATAACTTCTCTATAAGATTTAAATCAAAGTCATGTTCTCTTAGAGGAACCTCCTATGCTTGTTTCCTTTTCCCTTTCCCCCTTTTTTTCTGAAAAGGCAGGGTTTTGAATATTGGACACATTGTTTTAAAGCTTCCTTAGAAGACACAGGTTAATTTCCACAATAGTTTCAGCTGATGTTTGGCAGCTCCCTTGTCTTTCCTCTTGCTGGCTTTGAGTCACCATTGCTTGCAACTACCGTAACTGTTTGCTGCTTTTAGTACAGCAAGTTCCCACTCCCTTTTCCCTCTTGCCACTTGCATTATCATGTATAGAAATCTGTATGTAGACTGGAAACCTGAAATCTATATGTCAATTGGCAGGAGTAACTATGGATCTCTTAAGAGAGGACTCCAGTTACTAGCTGGGTTTTTCTGCCGAGGCTACACCTCCTTGTAGTTCCACTGGATGCCCTGTGGGGTAACCAACTTAGCCTCTGCCCCAGTGTTGAGTTACGGCTACTTCTTCCAGCCCTCCAGCTCTATCGACTGGCTTCACCCACCACTCAGTAGTTCTCTTCTAGGTGAAACAAAATTTTGGCAATTGATCATATGGATCGTTGCCCTGTGCCCACAGGTGGTGTTAGGTGGATACAGGTGTTTGGGGGGGTGACTTGCCTGGCTTTTGCCCGCCCCCTACATTATATATGACTTGCATTGTGACACAGTGTTCACAAGTACCATAGGCCACAGCAGACCAGAGGAAGAAGAAATGGATTTTGCAGGAATGGAATTTATAAACTGACAATACGTTGGACTGAAACTACGTCACTCTTCCTCTGGGAATCAGTCATGATTGGCAAGGTTACAGGGAGCAGTCTCTTCTCTACTTGTCCTCAGCCAGTTTTCTCATATTGCCATGGACCCTTATCTCAGGGTGTGGTCCATGGGGCGGCAGGGTGGAAACTCCAGTCAGTCATGCTCCAGTTGTGAAGGTCCTGGACAGGAATCCAATGTCTCCGTGTTGTGGTAACTGGAAAGGAAGAATCTCAGGAACATTCAAAAACCAGACAGAAGAATGTGGCTGGGCTTTTCTTGGAGAGCTCTATTAATGTCAATGAACATTGCCCATGTATTTGCAGGCTCCGTGGACTACTGTATTACTTGCTTTGACAGTAAATAAACTATATTTGTGGGGTTGTTCATGACCTGGGAAGGAGGCCCATGGTAGGAAAGATTGCATGTAGGGTGTGAGAAGGGAATCATATAGTTATGATTTCAACTTGCCAACATTAACATACCGGCCTTACTCAGGTGGATGGGCCAACTTATCTAACCCAGAAAAGGAACAAGTTTGTAAATTACATGTGTTCAATGTTAAAAGAATGAACAAAGATGCTGTAAATACTAGAGCTGCAGCCAAAACTTAGCTGAGATATTTGAATAATTGTATCTCAGTCCGATAGGCCTTCATAGGTGAGCAAAATCTTATTTCTTTCACGAGCTTTCTTCAGGGCTTTAGGTGAATTGCTTGCTGAAAGAGCACCTGGGCTGAGGAGGCACAGTTTGGGTTCTGGACAGCACCTTGAGGTGTTTCTCTCCTGACTTCTGAAATCCACCTCCATCCTTTCCCAGGTCTTACCACCACAGCTGTGCTGAGAATTACCTCTATGCACTGGTAGGAAAACCCAGACAGTGGCCCTTTTATCTGACATTTTCCTGGACCTTTAGAGTGTACTTCAGTGAGCTAATGCAAGATATGTGCTCTCTGTAGGTGTCTAAGGTAACAGAAAGAGATTATGTTAAGTGCTTAGTAAGAGGCATTTTCCATTTGCAACACTCAACTTCATTTAGCTATAATGCATGAAAAATTGACCCACGTGGGTCTTAATCTAGCCATTTAATTGTACCCCTGAAGTGTCAATGTGATGAGCATCACAGATTTTGGCACTGTTGACATTTCTTTGAAGCAAATGACAGTTTGAAAGGATGGTAGCGTACCCTTTTATCACTGCATCAGATAAATATGTTACTGAATGATGGAAACAGCTTTTCACACTGGCAAGTGACAGAAAAGAAAATGGTGGGGAAAAGGTACAAAAGGCAAGACAAATTGAAATAAACAAAGGAGCATAACACATACAAGTATTCTTAAAGCCTTTTTGATGAATTCACCCTGTGAATAACTGGTGCAGCTGACCAGCAATCATCAGTGAGGAAATGACAAGACCCTTAAAGCTTCCTCAGGAATGTCTTTAAAACACTGGACCTTGGACACGTACAGTGGTAAAGCTGAAGGGAGACAAGGACTTTTGGTACAGTATGAGAAGGGTGACTGTGACAGCACAGGCTCTGATGTTCCAAGTGATGTCCTCTCTCACACCAATATTTTTAGTAAATTGTTTTGTTTGTTGGCCTGAGACCCTGAGCCCTTTTTGCATCACAGTATAGTGCTTTCTAAGATAGCAAGACCTAGGAGTTTTCTGGAAATGAACTTTTTTTCATGCTCAGAAATAAATTTTTCCAAAAGTGGGCTGTGGCAGAAGAGGACAGGAATGGGTAAGGAAAATCTCTGGATGAGGATCACCAGGAATGTAGAAAACATGAATCCTGTGATTTTAATGGGCTTGGGTTGCTGTGGGGAATTGCCAAATGAGAATTTTTCTGAAAATCCTTAAGATTTTCAGCAACACATTGTGACATTGACAATATGTTTTCTCATGCCCCCAGATTATCTGAATAGCTAGCACCTAGCAAGAAACTCAGTTGAGACTGTAAAGCATGAAAGACACCGGTACCTATTTAGTCACCTGAAATCAGGCAGCTGAATTTCCATATTTATCAACATAGATAACTAAAATATGCTGCCAGCTGAGGCAGATCTTTGTACAGAGAACCCGTTGTAGCGTTTCATATCTCAGGTTCTGTAATTGCTGATTGCTTCCTCATTGTGTACTTTCAGGGTTTGAAAAACAGTGGTTAAATGCAGATAATGCTAATTCAATCACATGCAGGCACCTGTCTAGCATATGCATGTTAGCTTATCACTGGCTATCAACTAGCTGTCAGATAACTTGGTAAAGTGAGAAAATCCATTACCAATGTAGCAATAGGCTTCCAAAAGGCTTTGACATGGGACTCTAGAAACAGTTCATGTGAAAAACGTTGCCTGCATCTGAGAGAACTTTTGGTCTCTTTGTAGGAAATTGGTTTGAGGAAGTGATAAAACTAAGGACACACTGCAAAAATAAAACCATTTTCTCACCCAATTTGTGAATATTTTATTCCCCCTTGCCCACAAAAAAGCCCCTAATAGTCCCTTTGGAGAGAAAACAGAATGCAACAACATTGATCTGTCAGGCACATAATGACAGGGGATCTTTCTTCTCTCTTGTCACAAAGAATGAATCATAGAAGTTTTAGGGAAACTAATTATGTCACTGAGGAAACACTGAGATGATATGAATGTTTTCTTCTAGCTAAAATGATTTTTGCGAGAGCATTCTTTTATTTAAAAAGTACTGCAGAACTCAATCTGGTCTATTTTTAAAATGACAGATTAAACAGAAAAATTGTAATTAAATATTATTCTAGTTGCTTTGCCACAAAGAGACAAAAGGCCAAATGTCAAGTTGAAATTAAACTCATATAGAAGCTGAGCAAACAATAAAGGGATGTATCACTAAGTAAATTATAGCAGTTTGAGGTATCCTGATTATCTTTTGATTGTTGGTGTTAAACCACTAGGCAAATGCAACTCTCAGTCATACTGTGTTTCATGATAATACTTTCGAAGAACCTGAGGCAATAAAAGCATGTAAGTTTATGCTCGGTATGTACCCATGAAGACTTGATGGCTGCTTAATACAGATTTAAAACAGTTGCAAAAAGGGCCTCAGCATTGTGGTACTCAATGCTGCAAAGCCTTAAACTTACTCTACTCCAGATCAGGGGCTGGTGATGCTGTGTCAGCCTAAGTGTATGTTTCCGACGTGCTTAGTGCTCAGCGTTAAGAAGCTTCTCGTGGGATCCACAACACCCAGCTTACTAAGCAAGGAGGTATTTAAACCAATCCAAAGAGAAAACTAAGAGGAGGGTACTGCCAGAAACTGTGATACTGATTTTTAAATGTAGGCAATGTCTTGAGGACTATCTCATGCTAGTATGTGCAGACAGGCTCAGGATCACCACTGCAACAGGTGGGCATACTCCTGCCTCCTAGGCACAGATGCCTCTGCCAGGCTGGGACTGAAGGCCAGAAATTGCCTCATTCATGCAAGTCCTAAGAATGTAGGAGCAGATCTGCTCAGTTTTCTTGGTCCTCTGCGGCATGGCTGAATGGCAGAGCTCAGAGGGTTGTGACCAGTGCTGCAAAGTCTAGTTGGAGGCCTGTAGCTTGCAGTGTTCCCCAGGGGTCAGTTCTGGGCCCAGTCTTGCTCAACACATTCATCAATGATCTGGATGAAGGGATAGAGTGTAGCCTCAGCAAGTTTGCTGATGACACAAAACTGGAAGGGGTGGCTGACACAACGGAAGGCTGTGCTGCCGTTCAGCGTGAGCTGGACAGACTGGAGAGTTGGGCAGAGAGAAACCTAATGAAGTTCAACAAATGCAATCGTAGGGTCTTGCACCTGGGGAGGAATAACCCCATGCACCAGTACATATTGACCTGCTGGAAAGCAGCTCTGCAGAGGGAGACCTGGGAGTCCTGGTGGACAACAGGATGACCATGAGGCAGCAACGTGCCCTTGTGGTCAAGAAGGCCAATGGTATCCTGGGGAACCTTAAAAAGAACATGGCCAGCAGGTCGAGGGAGGTCATCCTCCCCCTCTACTCTGCCCTGGTGAGGCCACATCTGGAGTACTGTGTCCAGTTCTGGGCTCCCCAGTTCAAGAAAGACAGGGAACTACTGGAGAGAGTCCAGCAGAGGTCTATGAAGATGATCAAGGGACTGGAGCATCTCTCTTATGAAGAAAGGCTGAGAGACCTGGGTCTTTTTAGTCTGGAGAAGACTGAGAGGGGATCTCATCAATGCTTATAAATATCTAAAAGGCAGGTGTCTAGAGGATGGGGCCAGACCCTTTTAAGTGGTGCCCCGTGGCAGGACAAGGGGCAATGGGCACAAACGGGAACACAGGAAATTCCATCTGAACATGAGGAAAAACTTCTTTACTTTGAGGGTAACAGAACACTGGAACAGGCTGTCCAGGGAAGTTGTGGATTCTCCTTCTTTGCAGATATTCAAAACCCGCCTGGATGTATTCTTGTCCAACCTGCTCTAGGTGAACCTGCTTTGGCAGAGGAAGGGACTAGATGATCTGTGAAGATTCCTTCCAACCACTACCATTCCGTGATAGCTTCCATACTTAACTTTTTTACATGAGGAAGGAGTGGTGCTTTCTTTCCACTATAGGAGCATCTCTATACCAGTAGCAAATCAGATACACATGTAAGTTTCAATTCTTTTCAGAGCCAGGATAAATAGGAATTTGTATCACCTGGTTTCTGAGAAAGTGCCTTTGCAGCAAACCTAGTACAAAAATGGTATCCACTGCCTCTGCTTCCTCTCTCCTTCTCCTTCCTCTGAGGGAATGGAGGGCTATTGATGCTGTTTAGGTGTTGTCTGAGCATGCCAAATAAGCCAGGCTCTTCAAGAGACTGTGGTGGTGGCACTTGCCAAATAAGTAAGTGGAGTGCGAGTTCAGCACACCTAAGATGGTGACATTTGCAGGTGTATGCAATAGTAAAACTCCAGTTAAATGAGTTTGCTATGGAAAATTATGAGACTACCATCTCTTAAATGCCTTAACAAGAGTGAGCAGGGTTTTCTTGGATCATGCTGTTGGAGTTAGGTGCTTTAACTCTGAGTCGCACTTGATGTGACAATAGTTATTTTGGATCTCACCCTGAAAGTCTTGTTGTAGCAAGGAGAAGACCTGTACTTGAGAGAGCCTGAAGCCAGTGCATTCTAAATCTTATTCTAACAAGGAACAAAAACCCTTTGCAAATTACTACAACCTTCTTTTTTGTGTTAGGAGATAAACCATAGGCAGAACACGTAGGGACATACACCTTTGTATGGAGTTTAGGAGCAATAATGAAAAAGACTTAAAGGTCATGTTGAAACAAAGTCTTGAGTAGTAGTGGGTTTTAATTTTTCTTTCTCTCTTTTTCTTTTTTTTTTTTTCAATTTATTTTTTTGTGGACTGTTAAAAACCTTAAAATGGAGGTACAATTCTCTGGACAGTATATTTAAGTCTGTTCACGATATGTGCTATTCTCTTTGTTTCCTTCCAGAGATATATAGTGCTTACTCTCCCAGCGCTCCATAGACCACCAGTACCAACCCTTTCAAAGAGCTCCCTGTAGCCTTCCTCCTCATTTTTTCCAGATTCTCTTAGCTAGAGGCACTTTTTTTTTTCTGCATTCCTGTTGTTTTTGTGGCAGATATATTCAGATACATTTTTCATTTTCTCTTACATAAAGCTACAGTTTGAGACCCTAAGGGCTTCCAAGAAAAATGCAAAAATAGCATGAGAAGGAAGCTTCCAGACAGTCTTTCTTCAATCTGGGTAGAAACAGCAAGATTTTCAGCTCATTCTTCTACCTTTTCAAAGTCTTCATTTTTTCAGGAGTGTTTTAGGGACAGAATCTGGATTTTCAAATTAGTTTTTCATTCCTGTCTTTGAACAAATCCTGTCCACCAATGAATTCAGTTGTAAACAGTGGACTGTCTTGAGGGGGACGACAGGACAACATGACCCAAAACTTTTGAAGTTTTGATGTAATTAATGCTTGTTCCACTGCCTGCTGGTGGAGCAGGGAACTGGGCCCACAGCCCAGCTTTTCTCATGGTCTCAGCACCTCCCACTGCCATGACTGCTTCCATTCCTCCTCCTCCTCTCCTCTCCAGCTTCCCTGCTCTGCCAGGGCCAGGGCTCCCCTTTAATGCTTCTCTACCAGATACTGCTTCGTCTGTCATCTTTTTTACCAAATTCTCCAAATAAACTAACTTCAGGCTTTATCTCCCTGGATCTCCTATCCTTATCTGTGCTGAACACCTTCCCAGCACACCTTCCCAGCTTACAGAGACCTTTCAGACTTGTATTAATCTTTTCCTCTGTCTGGGTTTGCACTGCACACTCTCCTCATAGTGTACCTTAGGAAGCTTTTCTTTTCTACGTTGATTTAGTGCCAGGGAACACAATGTTTAGAGAGGAAGAAGGAGGCCTGTAAGGAAGTGCCATTGATCTATATACATGTTTAAGCATGGATCAGAGCATTTAATGAACACAAATCATGAGAGACAGAAAGAGCAGCAATCATCAGTCAAATAAACCAAAAAAGCTAAAGAAAGTATTTTGTAAAGGCATACATATCTGCCTTTCTCCTTAAGCCCTTCCTTCTACATAGAACAGATGGCCCAATCACAAAAATAAACATAAAAAATAAAGAGAATTGCAAGAGCTGTGAAGACTGTAGAAGCTGTAAAGAGCTGGAGGTTAGAGAGGGTGAGGCAGAAGGCACCGTGGGGGTCAGCACAGGCAGCACAGTGACAAATGAGGTGGCGCTTGTTGGATGCCAAAACGATTCTCCTGTTTGCCAGGGATCGGGAGGTAAATGTGCCCAAAACAGATGTTTCCTGGGGACAGAAAATGAAACATTAATGAAAGCATTGGAAATACCTGAACACCAGAAAAAAAGGTGTGTCTGGGGGGAGGCAAAGCTGAACAGAAACTGCTCCTGTGCTGAAAATCCTTCAACTCAAACTCTGTTAGAGGCTGTGATAGCGGCGTGACTTGTATGTTCCTCGCGAACACAGAGACAGCATGCAAGGGTTTGTGCTCTGAATTAAACATAGCGAAAACCAGGTTGTTTTTCATTCTCATAATACTGCTACAGCAGCTACTACTACTACTAAAATAATAATAAAACAGGTCCATCCCAGTCTGATGATCAGCAGATGATTTTGAAGAAGACATTTTTAAACCAGATCAGTCTCCTGCATATGTAAGGTAATAAAACCACTCAATAATAAAAGATGTGGGATAACTTCACTTGCTATCTGCTGCCCAGAAAAATGCAAATGTGATCACTGTCTTGAATTCAAACCTGGAAAACTGCTAAAATACTCAAAATAAATGGGACTTTGCCTAATGACTGAAAGTTTTAGTCCTTTCTCCAATTAATGAGTCTGGTGGTATTAGTGTAATATGCTTCATATCCTTTGAAAAATAAACATTTCTGGTTTAGATACAATCTAAATGAGCTTGGAAATGAAAATAATTCTTCTTTGGCTTCAAATTAGATGGATTGGCCATGTCTGAACATTACTGCTGCTTAATTTAAGATGACATATCAGCCTGGCATTTTCATTTTTAATGTGGGAAGCTGCGTTTATGAATAAGACCTTTCATCTCAGGGACAGCAGTTTCAATTTTTTGCAAACTAGTAGAGGTCTATTTAAATGGTGTCTTGCACACTGCTCAGGCTGGGTACCCGGAGAACATGTAAATTCATCTTATGATAAATGGACCCATGAAGAGTAATACTTCTAGTTTTTTCCTCCTGCAGCTCTTCATGCCAGGGTACATGATGAAGTATTTAAGTATTTCTTGGATGCTTTCATAACACTGAGGAAGGTGTGCATTTGATTGACATCTTTCAAAATATTTCTGGCCTGACATTTTCATCTCATAGCCTCTAAAGAAGGTATGCATCATACAGACAACATGCAGGGAAATTTTTTTTTCCCAGTTACAAAAACAAAAGCTATCCTGAACAATGCTGTGGGAAATGGAGCCTAGAGATATTTCTAGCTTCATCTCTTCCAGATTTCTGATAGTAGACATAAAATTGCTGCTACTTTGGCCACCAGGAACTGAAGCAGAGCGGTGGGTAGGTTCTACCTGCCTTCCTTGAGGGGTACCCTTGAAGCATGCGGTAGCATTGAGCCCAGCACAAATGTAGCAAGCAGGGCCACTTTCACTCTTAAAGGGATCCTACATTTTACACATGGGTGTAGAAGTTAGAGCATTACCTGAGAAAATGAAATGCCTTGATCTCAAACTCTCTCCAGGCTGAGGGTATCTCCCAGAGGATGCTCTGCACCACCAAGCTACAGGCCAAGCTGCACTGAGGAGAGAAGCAATTTCTATTTTATCAAATGATAGTTGAATCTGATGGAAAGAGACAGTCCTAGATCCTTCTGCTGCTGGACAAGGAGACTTGCTATTAGGATATAGCTGCACAGGGAGTGCCACGGGGACAGCAGGGTGCCCAAAGCCCAGCTGTGCTGCAGGCTGGAAGCATGTGGAAAGCTTTGCTCATGAAGCAAAAGTGAACTTGTACATTTCGGGAGACTCTCTGACACTGACTCCAGTAACATACCAGTACTCAGCACCAACACAAGATGTGAATGAGTTCCTTGTTCCTGCAGTTCTCAAATACCACCTCTCTGCTTGAAACAGGTGCAGGAGTGGTTGACCAACAATTCAAAAGTACGTTCAAAAAACACCATTGCAATGTAGATACCTTAGGAGAGTAGAGTAGAAAGTAGTCTTAGACAGGCAGAAACCAATTATTCCTTTAGTTTGGTAAACCCTTTCCTAGCAGGAGTTATGTGCAAATCACTGTTGCAATGAAGCCATCCGTGCACACTGAACATTGCCAGCACTTGCTGGTGAGAGCTTTGCTATTTGGGAGCCCCCTTCTGAAATGCAGTAGCCCAATTATTTAGCTTTCTGGAAATGCAACTGAATGGGAGCACATGGGATCGAAGAGCTGTGATACTAGGCTATAAAACAGAAGATGACTGGTCAGAGGATAGAATTCTATCCCTTTTTGACCCATGGCAAGTATGCCACATGGCAGAGCATACTGAAGGGCTGCTTTAGATCTGGAGTGAGCACTTTGAAAATCTGAGAATCAGCAGGCAGCTTTGTACCTGGGAAAAGCTGACTGGCAGCCTTGAAGTATACTCTCTCCCAAGGCTGGGGAAGGCCTCTTGCAAAGAGCCTGTATCCAGGGTTATCTTTATTTTAGTGAGGAGGGAATCTCCTGTTTTTCTTCTGTCCTCATATTAGGCCCCTGCACAAAAAACATTGAAGCTGCAACTCCACTGCAAAGTAACTGCAAAGTTGCTAAGGATTTTAGACAGCCTCTTCCAGCAGTCTCCGTAAGAGGAGCATACAAAGCTCAGCTAAAGCCGAACAGCCATAAAACATGCAATAAAGACTTCCCTTTCTGTAATGTGCAGGGAGTAGCAATGAGATACTAGTCCAAGGTACTCTATATCAAGTTAGGGCTGTGCTGAGAAACAAAATTGCTGCTGTCAGTTATTTGCAGTTAAAGCAAAAGTACAGCAGGGGGAAATACCAAATGCTTTTACAGTGCCCTAATGACCATGATTCAAGAGCATTATTTACGTTTGGCAAAAAACCACAATATGAATCTAGCAAGGTAAAGCACAGCCACTGCCACCAGTCACCGCAGGTGTTCACCAGCTGACCTGCCTGCCTTTGGGGAGGTCCAAAAGCAAAGCTCCGGACTTGCTGGTCTTCACGCCTGTGAGCAGCACTGAGCAGCCCTGTAAAGCTCTTTACTGCGCTGGTGCCTCTACATCTCCGCTGTACCAGCATTCAGCTGCCATCAGCTGGTCCTCTCCTGTCTCCTTCCGAGGTGGCACCACTTTGCCCCGGCCCAGCCGGGTGGAGGGTGTAGGGAAGGAAACCCGTGGGTAAGCTCACCTTCAAGTTTTGCCCAACATAAAGAATAGGCTCCTTTGCAGACACTCTTATGGAAATATTTGCACACGTAAAACTGAAGAAGGCACGGATCAAAACCTCCTCTAATGTCTCTAAGTTCAACATTCTCAGAGTCATGTGCATTGCAAGACTGTACTATTTACTAGGAAGTCTTATAAGGCTCTAAAAGGAGTTAAATAAGCTTTTTCACCATCGAGATACAGATATTTGCCCCTCTTTTAATGTCTGGTTTATTATAACCTCATGCATTTTAGTTGTCAGTAGCTGCAAGTGCTCCAGCAGAAAACAGATGATGGATGTAAAAAACTAGCCCAAACAATTTTATATTATTTTTAATTTCCACAAACAGGAACTGACTAAATTAGACTGTTAGATTTTGCTTCTAGCAGCTAAACAATCTCACAATGGCTGGAGAATTGTTGAAATGTGCTTTGATTGCTGAACTGGTATATGATTTAATTTAAAAAACTGTAGAATTATCAGTATTTCTTCTCAAAAAAGTTTGGAATTTTGATATATTTAGATATATTGATATATTTAGAAGTGTCTATTCTTTTCTTTTGGGTTCTTTTTCTTTCTAATATGGACAAAGATTACTTTTGACCTTCTAAATTGTAAATTTTTATGTTTATAGATCATGTTAATTTGAACTCCACAAACAGGAACTGACTAAATTAGACTGTTAGATTTTGCTTCTAGCAGCTAAACAATCTCACAATGGCTGGAGAATTGTTGAAATGTGCTTTGATTGCTGAACTGGTATATGATTTAATTTAAAAAACTGTAGAATTATCAGGATTTCTTCTCAAAAAAGTCTGGAAGACTGCTGATATATTTAGAAGTGTCTATTCTTTTCTTTTGGGTTCTTTTTCTTTCTAATATGGACAAAGATTACTTTTGACCTTCTAAATTGTAAATTTTTATGTTTATAGATCATGTTAATTTGAACTCTAATAATTTAGATAGAACTTCTTTAATGTCTGCAGTCATTTTATTTATGAGTTGCATTTACAGAGTACAGGGAAAAAGTAGATGGCAATTTTCTTTTAATTTTTTTGCATCCTAAAATGTGGAAGAATTATAAGAATCCACCAGGCTTGGACAAAGAATAAGAATCCCTTCAGGCTTGGCATTTCAGATTGGCTTTCTACTAATGTTATATCCATAATGTAGAGTTTAATTATTACACTCAATGAGATATTCAGAAGATTCTCACTTTTACGGAGCTACTAAAACTGTAGTTACAGTCAATCAATAGTACAATAATAAACCAGTCTGTATGCCTGGATCAGATTTCTCTTATATAAATGTAGTCCTGCAAAATCCATACATGAACTCTGTGTAGTGACCTGGACTGTCTCCACAGCTACTCAGAGGAGAGAAGGTGTTTAATCTGCCCTCAGGTAGCCCTGAAGCTAGGTAGTGTGTTACAGGGGTCTGTCTCCTTGGCCAGGCAGGGAGCAGAGCTCCCTGGTTTAGCCCAGGTGCCACACTTATAGGTAGCTGAAGTTAGATAAGAAGGACTTATACCCTCATGTCTTGGGATCAATGCAGCCATTTTTGTAGGGTACAGGGTATTCTCTTTATTTTGGTCACTTCTAGTCATGTTAAGATTTATGAGAATTATACAAAGCTAAATCTTTGGAAAAGAACATCGGTCACACATCACAAATGTGATTCATGAGACTTCAAAGTAAAGGATACAATTCTGATTTACGCTTCTTACATTTTCTTGCACTGTGCCTGTCTTCCCTGTGGAGACCAAGCTGAGTGGTAGAGTTAACACACCTGAGGGACAGGATGCCATCCAGAGGGACCTAGACGAGCCCAAGAAGTGAGCCCATGTGAACCTCATGAGGTTCAACAAGGCCAAGTGCAGGGTCCTGCACTTGGGTCAGGGCAACCCCAACTATCAATACAGGCTGAAGGATGAGAGAGATTGAGAGCAGCCCTGGCGAGAAGGACTTTGGGGTATTGGTGGATGAAAAGCTGGACATGAGGCAGCAATGTGTGTTTGCAGTCCGGAAAACCAACCATATCCTGGGCTGCATCTAAAGAAGCGTGGCCACCAGGTCGAGGGAGGTGATTCTGCCCCTCTACTCCACTCTGGTGAGATCCCACCTGGAGTATTGTGTCCAGCTCTGGAGCCCTCAGCACAGGAAAGACAGGGACCTGTTGGAGTGGGTCCAGAGGAGGGCCACACAAATGATCAGAGGGATGGAACACCTCTCCTATGAGGACAGGCTGAGAGAATTGGAGTCATTCAGCCTGGAAAAGAGAAGGCTCTGAGGAGACCTTATTGCAGCCTTTCAGTACTTAAAGGGGGCTTCTAAGAAAGATGGGGACAGACTTTTTAGCAGGCCCTGTTGCGATAGGACAGACAGTAATGTTTTTAAACTAAAAGAAGGTAAATTTAGACTAGATATAAGAAAGATATTTTTTATGGTGAGGGTGGTGAAATATTGGAACNTGTTTGCAGTCCGGAAAACCAACCATATCCTGGGCTGCATCTAAAGAAGCGTGGCCCCCAGGTCGAGGGAGGTGATTCTGCCCCTCTACTCCACTCTGGTGAGATCCCACCTGGAGTATTGTGTCCAGCTCTGGAGCCCTCAGCACAGGAAAGACAGGGACCTGTTGGAGTGGGTCCAGAGGAGGGCCACACAAATGATCAGAGGGATGGAACACCTCTCCTATGAGGACAGGCTGAGAGAATTGGAGTCATTCAGCCCGGAAAAGAGAAGGCTCTGAGGAGACCTTATTGCAGCCTTTCAGTACTTAAAGGGGGCTTCTAAGAAAGATGGGGACAGACTTTTTAGCAGGCCCTGTTGCGATAGGACAGACAGTAATGTTTTTAAACTAAAAGAAGGTAAATTTAGACTAGATATAAGAAAGATATTTTTTATGGTGAGGGTGGTGAAATATTGGAACAAGTTGTCCAGAGAGGTAGTAGGTGCCCCATCCCTGGAAACATTCCAGGTCAGGTTGGACAGGGCTCTGGGCAACCTGACCTAGTTGAAAAAGTCCCTGCTCATTGCAGGGGGATTGGACTAGATGACCTTTAAAGGTCCCTTCCACCCCAAACTATTCTTTTACAGATCATTTGCCTATAAAGATAGGAATATGCATACCAGTAAGGGTACTAGTCCTATTGGTAATATATCCCATTTAAACTATTCACGGAGAAATGATATCCTAAACTGGTGCTATAACTTTTTTCAAGGTTTGCATCATAGAGTTAAAGAAGTGTATTCTAAGAAATTTGTAAATGTCGTGCATTCCCAATATTTCTGTGATATATCCCTGGGCTGGATTCTTAGTTCGTTTATCCTTATTAGAAGTCATGTCTCGGTAATGTTACAATACAATTTTTTGATTCTCAAACAGTGATATCTTGAAAGTAGAGATCACTTCTTGAAACTGGGTCCCTTGGGACTACAAAATAGTGACACGCCAAAGAAGGAGTCAGGACTGAAAAAACTTGTCCTAGTTTTTTTGTGGTTATATACAGAAAGTTATTTTAATCATAGTGCTTTCTTAAGTATTTCAAATGGTTACTTCAAATATACGTTTCAGAAAGACATTTTGAATGTAGGATCCCATGAGGCCTGTAGCAGTAAGACCGTTAAGTATCTGTGTATAATATGTGAAAAGATCAAAGAGTAAGATGAAAAGAATAAAAATATGGCCATGTTTGATGCTCATGCAGTCTGCCAAATATTACAAATTGAAACTGAGGATTGATCTGAAATATAATGTTTGGGAGTTTTTCCTACACATTAGAAAGACTCTACCTTTTAATGAATTAGATATAAAGCTTTATGGTGTTTCATGTTCATTGCTAATTTTCCTCTCCTTTCAAGACACTTAGGACATGTTCTTCATTTCTAAGTAATAAAAAAATTCAGGTAATATTTTTATTTCAAATAGCCACCTACTATTCCAGCTGCAGACTTATCATTCAGTTCCTAAATTCTGTTCTGTAGCAGAATCATTTTGCCTTATCTTTAAATACAGCTCTATTCAGAGGATATAGCCTGGAAAAATTATGCCTTATTCGTGAAACTGTTGTTATAATCTAATCAATTAAGATCTTAATGTGTAGGCTTTTTAGCTAGTTTTGACAGAGAAAAAAACATTTAGAATTCAGATTGTGTTTTTGGTAACTGTAGCATCAACTGTGAAATTAAAATCAGGGTTTTTTTAATAATTCAGGGGGTTCTTTTATGAATGAAAGAAATTGCAGTCCTAAAAAAGTCAAAGCATGTAATTAGAACTTATAAAATATTCCATTCTGTTTTATGACATCTCAACTCCAATCAAACAAACAGAGCCAGAAAGAACTGGAGACTTGATTGACTGTTTAAAGGAAAAGCTGTCACTTTGATTACAGGCAAGTGAACAGACACATTACTAAATGTATAACTGCATTTAATTTTATTATGCAAGCAGCTTTAATAACAAGTCACAAATAAGTTATGCAAACTGAAATACTGGGTGCGACTGCATACAGATTTCTGACATTGAGTGGGGGCTGTGGGTCATAGCTGTTTTCAATTGAAGTTTTCTGAATTTATTAGGAAGCAAAAGGTAATTAAAAATAAGAAAGCATCAGAGGAAAAAAATCACACTACATTATTTCAAACAGAAATGGTAGAGACTTCAAATAGGTCGGTAACTGCAGATTCTTGCAGTGATGTGAAGAAATGCTCCTACAGTGCTTCAATTCAAATATTTTCAGCATTTCCCTACTACCTTTTTGCTCTGGTTTCATTTCCCATGTCTAGATCTTTTTGAAATCAAAAATGGATCATTAAGTGCGGCAGATGTCTGACACTAAGCTTGTGCGGGTTTCTTGGAGGTGTACCCACAGAAGGAAGAAAGCCATGGACCGTTTCTCCTCACCTTGCTGCCCAGGGGAGATAGTTCAAACCAGACTCAGCTGAGGACTTCAGCTTGGTGTTATGCTGCCCTAGAAAATGTTGGGGTGTCCAGCCGGTGTAAATCCAAAGGTGGACTTTGCAGCAGTGGCAACTGTTTTTCATTGCTGTGTGTTGAGGGGAGCTCAGACTTGAGCTGGGTTCTCCCACACCCTGTGGGACGTCGGCCTGCCAAGCTGGAGAGCCCATCTCTCTCTGCTTATTTCTTCCTCCTGACCTAGCCAGCAACGTGGATAGTTATAGACTTGGAGCTGCTCCAGTACAGCACAACCGAGAGAAATGCAGAATTAGAGCATCTGATGCATGTCAGACGAAACCCAGCAGGGGAACCAAGATGGGGAGAAGGGCAGGGATGGCAGCTCCAGGACATGTCATGAATCGAGCGAAACAGCAGCATGGTTGTCTTTCTGAGCACTTGTTCCCAACGCAGAGGAAGAAGAAAATGATGTTGGAGGGATTGTAGGTTTCACCCAGGGAGCCTGTAATAAAACACCACAGTCCTGAAGCAGTAGATGGTACATTCTCACAACAGCGATATTGTGTCCAACACAAAGCGATTCTGTTGCAGGCTTTGTTGTGTTGGCTTAAAAAAAAAACAACTTAGTCGCTGGAGGGGAAGCTGGCAAAGCTCGGAGATCAGTGATCACAATCTGATTACATTCAGTGTGGGAAAACAGAATAAGGGTTAGTTTTCTCAAGCTGAGGGAAATTACGAGAAGAAGTGATTATTTTCTGCCTGGCAGTCTCATTTTTCTGGCTTCTCAGAGGACTCTTTAGAAACTTATATTAGATGATTAAAAAGCCATGGACATACAGTGGAAAAGATGTCATATTTTGCTAAAAGCTCCTTTTAGTTCAGTAGCAAAATGAAGATGAAGATGATAAGCAACATATGTTGCAGAGGAAAGGGAGGAAGAGACAGCAGTCAGTGTAAACCCACTGTAAGCTTTTGGATCACAGAAAAATGCGAATGGATGTCAAAAGGGAAGACCTTTGGAAAAAATATTATTGGGTGGCAGTGTGAATGGCAATATGGAATTAAACCAACAATATTAGGACCAAAAGAAATCTTTGTGATACTAAATATACCTGTCATGAGGCAGAAGAGTGATAGCACAGCTAGTAGTGAAGGAAAAGTGTAGGATTTTCAATAAATAATACTTATTTTTTGCTTAGAAGGAAGAAGTACTGCTCACTAATTTGTGAAGAAAGGAGAAGATGTGTTCATTATTCAAAAGGGACTAAATAAATAGATGTTCTTTTCATCTGCCAGCTATTTTTAAACTAGCTGACCTGAGTAACCATCAGCATAAAAGACCTAGGCAAGGAGGCCTCTGACTGATGTACATACCTTCATTACTGTTAACTCATAGTGTTTAACAAAATTCCCATAGTAAGTGTTCAGACCTGACCAGCAGCCTGTTGTGGGCAGCTGCAGACCACAGTTATTCTGACTTCAACCCCAGGCAAATATAAGAATGAATTGATAACAATCAGACCGCTGAAAGTCACTTGACATAATTTGATTGCAACAAGACTTGTCAAAACAAAGCTGATTTCATTCTCCTGTGAGGTTACTTGCTGGCTGATTGCTGTACTGTATATGCATAACAGATGTAATGGATGTATTTTTGATTTGTTATCATCACACACACCCACACCCACACCCACACACACACACCCCAGTTGGGAAATTGGCACTATACAATATCAATAACCTTACACTAAACTGTTTTAAGATCTCAAAGGGCAATCCATGAGGGCATTTCTTAAGTGGTTTTCACCAAAATTAGTGCTAAGTGATACTCTTCATCATTTCTATTTGTGCTCTAGAAGCAAATATAAAATCATTCCTAATATAATTTGGCTGGTTTAAGCCTACATACAGGAATGAATCTAATGATGTCGACAGCAATGAGGGCAGGGCACCAAGAGAGAATGCTCTCGATAGAGCATAAGTTGAGTCCAAATTATTTTAACAGAGCCAAAAGAAAAGCTATATGTGTAGGAATGTGGGATACAGCCTGTGCAAAGAGACTAAGACCCTCTGTCCCAGCACAAGGAACTCTGAAAAAGATTTAAGTATGGTAAATGAGAAACTGAATATTACTACAGAAGGTAACACTTCTGGTGCCTGTTTTTTAAAAAGAAGGTAAAATTACTAGCGACCACAAAAAGTATTAAAATGACTGAAAATTATTAGGTTAAATTTAATCAAATTAAATTTAATTAAAAATGATTAAAATTTCTCACAGTGAAAAACTAAGAGAGTCTGTTTAGCATGTCAGAGAGGACTGAGAAATTACATGAGTTGAGTGCCTTCCTGGGAAAAGATGCAAAAGGACTCTTAGCTTTAGCAAAGATCAGCACATCAAGAGTCAATGGTTGAATATTGAGACCAGTCACAGCCAGTTGAGAAATAAGGCACAAACTTTTAACAATGACAGGCCTTGACCACTGGAGCAAGACATTAGAGGAATAAATTTTGATAACCACAAGTCAGGATTAAATGGCTTTCTGGAAGCTGTGCTTCAGTTAACCAAGAGTAACTGGTCTCCAGGCAGGGATAATAGAGCCAGTATCAAGCCTTTGTGTGCAAAAAGTCAGACTGCTTGTTCAAAGTTTCCCCTCTAATCTTAAACACTAAAGCCTGGCAAGACAGCAGATAAGTATCAGAAGGACAAATGCTGAAAGTAAGTATTAGAAGATGTTTAAAGCACATAAATCATAGAGACGACACTGGGAATTACTTCAACTTCGGTGAATACCAGTATAATTTTGATTCTACAAAGCTATTAAGCATGGTTTTGACTTTATGTGGGTGTTCTCCATGTTTCAATAGAATTTAAGCACCTATTTAAGGTTAAACTCTAAATTCAGGATTAGCTCAATCAAAGTTTTACCTGAATATTCAAGGCTGCAAAATTTCAGTTTTGAATATTGGAGTGCACCTTCTGCCCAATTTATAATTTGACACTGATTATGACTGATTTTCACCATCTTTAAGGAAAGGAGAATCAGAGTGAATTGTTTGCAGGAATTTAAACCTCTCTGTAACAAAGAAATTATTAAAACAGAGGTTTCGCAAAGTGGTCAAATAAGATGAGTAAAATGGCAAGAGCTCAGACTTGGAAAAGAGATTTTGTGAACTCACTTAACTCTCTGTATCATGAAAGAGCATGTGAAAACCTGAAAAATCATACTTAAAATCATGCTGTTTCAATATGTCTCACAATATATTCAATGTAGACTGTGGCAGAGCCAAAGATACTGTCTGTATCAGGCACATTTGGTCTTTGATAAAACCAAAATGCAGCTTTTCCAAATTCCTCCATCTTTTGTCCTTTTCTATAGCTTGAAACTGATCCTCAGTGGAATATCCTAAATAATGGCAATGGAGAACACCGGTCTATACTGGTTGCGGCTCTACCCTTTTCTTGCAGAAATACATGGTAAGAATTTCAAGAGTTTCTCACTTTGGCCTCCAGAGGTCATCAAGACCTTTATCTTACAGTCCAGCATATGGAGAGCAGGGGTGGCTGGAAAATCCCACTGCTAGCTTCTGTGGCTCATCAGTCTTACTATGGACTAGGATGAAAAGTAAGAAGTTATATTCCTAAAACACACTACATGACTTAAAAAGAAATGAAAAAGAGAAAAAAAAAAAAAAAAAAGGAAAGAGGAGGAGGAGGAGGNGGAAAGGAAATCAGTGAATTGTCAGCACAGGGAACATTGCTGGATTGTATGTAGTCTGTGGTGAAGCTACCCATAGATGGGAGGAAGGGGAGGAAGGGGAAGAAGGAGAAGAAGGAGAAGAAGGGAAAGGGAAAGGGAAAGGGAAAGGGAAAGGGAAAGGGAAAGGGAAAGGGAAAGGGAAAGGGAAAGGGAAAGGGAAAGGGAAAGGGGAACCTAACCAATCAGTTACAGTCTTTTAAATCTGTGATAAAGATTTTTCAGTCATTTTATTTCCAAAGTGGTCCCCAAATATGTGTAGCAGATGCTCTTCAGTGGCCTGGCACAACACAGAGTAGTCTTTGATAATGCAGGAATCAAACTGAGATCTCAAGCAGCCAGGCAGAAAAGTCCAGATATTTGGTAGAACATTATTTCACTCATTTGGAGACAATATGCAAGTGCAAAATGCCGTGCAAGTTAAATAACCCATCTGCCCCAGTGCTCAGTGCAGGAGGAGAAGATGTGAGCACGCGTGTACCTGCAGCACCACGTAGGAGGCCATGCTACTCCTGCCATCTCCTCCCTGTCCCAGCTGACACGTGGAGCTGGGTCATGCTGGAGAGCCTGGGGGACGCTCTAGCCCCTCCCCTGCAGCGGGGAGGACAGGTTTTGGCAATGGGTTGTAAGTAGCAGGTTTGAATCAATAATTACTGGACTCAATAAAGTCTTTAACTGTTCTAGCTGTTTGCAAAGTTAATGTGTGTCTAAAGTACTGATTTGCCTCTGAGACTGCCTCAGTCTCTTTAGAAATCTGGCAGAATATACTCAGAAAGTACATTACTTTTATTCTTAATTAAGAAATTTCAAGAAAGTATTTAACCTGGGATCTCAAAATGTGATGTGAAAGTAGTTAATGAAAATTAAAATCCAGTCTGAATCTGTAGAGAAATCAGTAAAGCTTTTATATAAAACGATCCAGTGGAATGTATCTTTATGGCATTGAAATCTTTGAGGGACTATACAACGGCAAATGAAACCCAGGCTATCAGGCTACTTATAAATGCAAAATCTTTGTTTCAGTGTTCCTCACAATGTCTTTCCTAATTTTGTTATTTAAATTATTTCTGCATAATCCCCAGTTATCATTCACAAACTGCCTCATGTTTCAACCCTACTAATAATGTCATTCCAAGGGTGTCACTAGACCATGTTTCCTCTTCATCCAGGCATATTCTCAGTTTAAAAAAATCAAAAGAATGCTGAAAAAAATCCCTCATATGTGATATGATAATGTATAGCAAGGTTAATTACTGGAACTGGAGACTTGCAGAGAACTAGAGTATCCTGGAGAAAGTACTTTCATTTTTTTCACAAGTTTGCTGCACTTCTACTGTCCTATGGCTTCTACTGCTTCGTAATAACATTGCCTAAGGTTTTTTAACAGGTTTTGAAAAATAATGGGCATGATTTCTAGAATAACAGTATCTATTAAGGGGTTGCAGGATGTAAAATAGAGTGATATTACCTTCAGATTATTACATATCTCTCTTTCAATGTATTTGTCAGCTTCAATTTTTCTTTTCATTTCAAATTTCTGCCATTTAATTATCAGGGAGTCTGTCAGAGAATGCAGGAAAACACAGGTTTATGCTAACTGTTGGATTTCTTTTGCACGAGAGCTAAAAGTCAGGGCTGTTTAGATGGAAAGAAATCCCAGTAACCTAGAGACAACAAGGAATGTCTTATACTTCTATGACGGTGCATTTATTCTTGTCAAACCTGTGAGAACATATTAGCATATCTTCAGTTTAGATGACAACTTTTCTTGGTTGCCTTTACAGACAGTTTAATCTGCTCTCAAACTTCAAAAGTGCTCTAAATGTCTTGTGTTGAAGTCTTATGATCCACTTTCCAACATTGATTTCTGTTCTTCTGGGGAAGCTGCAGTGCTTCAAAACCCTGGGACTGCTTTCCGTGGCATGCGTCGCTGATGTGAAAGGCAAAGCAAACTCTTAACCACCCTGTGCTAAGGATGTCCTAAAAATGCCATGTTAACATGAAAGTTACCCACTGAAACCACTACTAAAATGCCTTTTATAACTGTGCTTCTAAGGATTTTCCAGACTACCCTGATTCTTTTCGGTCTTTGTTTTTCAGACATTTGACGACCATTTTTCCAAGGCTTACATAAAAGTGGAGAGTCTAAAAAGGCGAAAATTATTTGCTTCCAAGATTTCATCTCTAGGTTGGACTCACAGGAGCTTTAACAATGGAGAACAGATTTTCACTCACTCTCATCACATTGACACGGAAACCCACTGAGGGAGTCTGGAGACATCAGGAGCCTGGCTCTTCTAATTGGCCTCCCAGTATGACTGCTAGAGAGAGGTACGTTTGATGGGCCTACATGGCCAGTGACTGGCAGAAATACAATATAAAAATAATGACAGTGGGATATACAGTAATAAGTAATAGCACATACTAAGAGGAAAAGGTGTATTTATAGCTTCATCTAGTCTGCATTAGGTCTTTAGGACTTCAAGTAGCTGAATTTGACACAGTAGTATGGACACAAGAACTTGTTTCTTTTTCCGCAATTGCAATAGCTTTAATTGTTTTAATTTTATCACCGCTATGAATCTCAACTAGCTATCAAATTGTTAGAAAGCTAGAAAACTGACTGCTGTGAGGATGAGCCTAAACCAATATGGAGTGGATGCAAATCTAGTGTGCTTGAGAATTAAAAACAAGCCGTATGGTGTGTCTGTGCTGTCTACTGTTGCAGGATTATTTTCAGTGATTAACACACTTGGTTAATTGCCAAGAAGAACTCTGTGCCTAAGTACTGCAGTTAACATTCCTTACTTTTGTGAAATTGGAAATTGCCAATATAGAGAAGTTATTTCTCTCCTCAACCAAAATACACATTCCAAATCACGTACTTTGTATGAGTAGATCAAGATTTCAAAAGTGACCTTGAATTTTGGATAGCTCCTTTTCTTTTGGAAGCTGAAGATCATAATCTGAGTCAAATGAGCAACTTGAAATAAGTTAAAGAGGCTTCATGTTCAGAAAGCTAGCTCTTTTGACTCTCAGACAGAGAAGGATCTTTGCAGTTATAAGAATTTAATTTATCATCATTTAACAAAAAGATTTAGATCTTGGATGGTGGCTTAGACTCATCTTGCAAATAAACACCTATGTTTCATATTTATGTCGCACCAATAGTCTAGAGAATATCATTATAATCTCATTATGATTTTATTCTTTCTCTTCAAATAAACTTTGAGCCTCTAATGTCTGACCTTATTTTTAAAATCATTTTTGAGTAGAACTGCAGAATCAAAACTATCAAATGAAGAAAGTACGCATAAACACAGCCTACCTTTTGAAAGCTGCCAGTCATGAGGTCTCTGAGAGAAACATTTTATAAATGTGTCATTTACTCACTGAAATTACTGGGAAGAGGCATACAATCATACCTTATTATCTGCTAATTAAGTTGATCTCTGCCTTTTTGTGAAGGATCGATATTTTTCGTAATTCAGGTGTAAATCGGGGACCTGATTATCAAACTTGTTACCTGAGTAACAAGTGACAGGTAAAGAGGAAATGGCCTCAGGTTGAGCCAGGGGAGGTTTAGAGCGGATAATTAGGAAAAATTTCTTCACCAGAAGAGTTGCCAAGCATTGGAACAGGCTGCCCAGGGAAGTGGTTGAGTCACAGTCCCTGGAGGTGTTTAAAAGATGGGTAGACGTGGTTTAGGGGTGGTCTTGGCAGTGTTGGTTTACAGCAGGACTCGATGATCTTAGAGATCTTTTCCAACCTAAATAATTCTATGATTCTGTGATCAGCAATATCACTAAGCAAATCCTGGCTAGCTATGCTCTGTTTGGCTTGTGTGACATTCAACAACACAAAGAAAAGTGAGAATAAACACATGAAACTACATGTTCTCTATCTAAAAGGGCCACACATATGTTTTAGCTTGTTCCTTTCCTAGTTTTCTTTGGGATATTGTACTTGCTGAAAAAGTAAAATCTTTACCTTTAAAAAAATTATGTGAGAAACTACTTCCAGATAAATGGCCCAGAGTGCCTACTCCTCTTTGGAAAGCATAAAATGGAGATGGGAGCAAGCCTGGAAGGCCTGCAGTTCACCTTGTTATCAACTCCAAGCACAGTAATGATATTCAACCTGCATGTCCTACACAACAGTAGCCAGGGAAAGCTACTTAACTATGAGAAGTGGAATCTGATTTTGTACTATGTTGGTAATATGGTGGCATTCTGTCCTATAAATCAGTAACAAAATCAAAACTAACTGCTCCAGGTATAGATGCAGTGATGATGCAATTTGTTAAGCAGTGCGTGTATCCAGTATACATTATCCGGTATGAAACTGAAATTTCTCATTTGCATGTTGTTATGTTTTTGTAACAGACCTGGGTGTTTGATGGCCACAGAAGATGAAAACTATGCCTCTCTGCAGAATTAATGCATGTGGAATATGTAATCACTTTAATATAGGACATTTTGAGAACTATGGTATTAATTTATGCTGAAAGGGGTGGTTCTGCCAGAATTCAGATGAGTCACATTCTTGGGAAAATGTAAAGAAACTTTCTTTGAAGGTTAATTCTTCACATTCAATTTAATCTGTGGTCAAACAGAGCATGTGGAATAAATTGCCTTTGGTGTTCTGAGACATGGCTTGCCATACCTGCTACCAACTTTCACTTGGGAAGCGGGGTTTAGGAGCTCAGGCAGTACAGCTATCAGAGTGCCTATCTTGTTATGTCATCTCTAAAATACTCTTGTACAACCCATTTTTTCCTGATATGTAAGATTTCTGTAATGTTCAAGTTGTTGCAATTTATTCATTGAATATAATCTCCCAATGACTTAAGAAGGTGACCTGCACATAAAGCTTTGTGTAGTTTTATTGCTAAGAGTCTGGCATTTTTCAAAAGTGCTAAAATCAAATAAGAAAGTAACTACATTGTTAAAGGGAGCACTATACGTCAATGATATCCCTCTGGAACTGATAGATAAGATGTAAAATATCCTGAGGAATTCTGTATTTTTAATTTAAAATCTTGGTATATTTTCTTGGAGATAGTACTGACAAGCACAGAAAATACATGCACATTAGAATTGAAAAGGTGTGTTTCATGACCAAAAAACTCCATCAGCACAATTTACCACGGTATCCTGGGTTGGTAGTTTAAGAACACAGTAAAATAGCAGGTTCAGTAAGTGGTAACGGTGTCATTAGAGCTATGATGGTCCAAGAATGCAAGTGATGGAAATCTGCAGGGAGCAGTACACGCATTATCATAACTGCTGGGAAAAGCTGCATAACTTCTCACACCAGAAGAAAGTCCCCCCTAGGCAGAGGTCCCTTTTCACTGGCAAGGTGGGGGCCACAGGTGCTCTGCAAAGAGCAATCACAGCACCACCTGAGGGCCTGGCTGGGCACCGCCGACTTTTTGGTGACTGGCAGCTGAGGGCTAATTTGTGGAGGTAATTCTGTCAGGCCATGGGAGCATGATAATTGCAACGTTATTGTTGCTTATTTTCATTGCGATGTCTAGAAGGCTGGTGCTGGTATAAGAGGAAAGAGTGGTGATTAATGGCTTTATGTTGAAGTCAACGAGTGAAACCAGACTTTCAGTCCTGATGATCGGGAGGTCACCTATATGCTCCAGGAATCCAGCAGTAACTAATTAATTGAACAACATAATTAAGTTAAACTTAGAACAAATGTTCTCCACCCTACTAAGTTGAAAGATTTCTGCTTCTGTTTCAGACTGAAAGAAGATCATTTGTGCTAGAAAGCCTCACCAATATCACTTCTGTTTACAAACCTTTTTTACCTGTTTTATAGCTATGTTAAAATAATTCTTTCTGGTATGTTTGTGAATGTGGCTTGTTTTCCTAGTACCCGTGTTTCTTCTTGATGATTTCCGCACTCACAGAATTACTTGCTCCAAAGCACAGAGAAAATAACCAACACAGGGAAAAGCTGGTTTAAACTACCATGTCGAAGAAGCACGTAGCTAAGACCCTTTTAGGCAACACATTCATACAGTCAGTTCAGCGAGTACAAAACAGTAACTCTGTCACCGTCATCAAAGGATTCTCATGAAGTCTGTGCTCAAGTGAGTACAATACTGGGAAATAAGAACCCATTGCTGGGAAAAAGTCACTTTTAAAAGGAGAAAATTCATTGCATGTGTGCTTGTAAATGAATTATGCCTGTCTTTTTAGGTGCTTATAGAGTCTTCATCTCTAGAAGGGGTAATGTAATTAAAGTTAACCTGTGACCAAAAGCTGAAAATGTACTTTTGGATGGAAAGATAAAACAATCATCTGTAATGTACAATATATTGAACTGGATAACAGCATTTGCTTCAAAGCTCAAGGACACCTCAACATCTATAATTAGAAGGGCTCTCAAAGGGCATAGACAGATTCTTTCAATTGAGATAGGTGACACTTCTTTTAAATCAGCCCCAACATGAAAGTCTGAATTCTTTTTTAACCCTTTAAGGAAAGTAAGTTAAAGACAAGTACAGCCAGTTCTGCTTCTGACTTCACCATCTCAAAGAAGACATACATTAGTGAAAAGCCAAATGATGCAGCCAATATCTGTATTTGGCTTTTAAGCTGTAATTTTGAAGTCTAGTGCCGACTGAAGGAGGTTTCCAACCTTAATTTATTGAGGTGTCTGAGCCTGTACAATCTTTCTGGAATTATTTCCTCTCCGTTCTTGAGTGTGCCAATAAAGATTTCCTTTTTTTTTTTTTCTCCCAGACTGAAATACAACCTCCTCACATCATAAAACTGATGGACTACAGCAGAGGCTAACCCTGACCTTGGTGGAGGCAGCTCACAGAAGGAAACACCCATTTATTCAGAGGAGGGCCCAAGACAGGCTGTGTCTCCCTTTTACACACTAAAGGGTGAGTGATGGACATCAAGGTTTGAATCCTGTGCTTAACAAGCAATATTGAAATGTCATATATTTTTCTCCTTCTCCTTTCCGTAAATATTTTAAGCTTCTCCTGCATCTGGATAATTGAGATTCCCAAGGCAATGCCTCCCTGTATAATTCGGATACTGGAAGTATCTGTGAGCTTGTAACGGGAACTGCATCTTCATGCAATAAAGTGAAATATTGTAACATCAAAAAGTTTATTATTTTAATTATTGAAGTATTATCCCAGTATTATCTGCAGTACAGCCACTGTGATACAAGATATAAATTCATCAGATGTAAAGGGCATGTTATACTAGTAGGTGGATCTGAACCAAGTTCCTGCAAGAACACACAGTGAAATCCTACCTCACTTTCTGGAGGCAGACTGATTTTAAAGCATAAAATAGATAGAGCTGGTTTAATATTAAACTGTTGCTATGCTTTTAATAATTAGTCTGATGCTATGAACTTAACATAGTATAATAATGTGTGTTGGCTTTATATATTAGTCCTTTTTGAAGCTTATACATTATGCTGCAGCATAGTGATGGGACCCAAGCAGTTCTGGCTAGCATCCAGGAGACTGCAACCTTCAGAATATGTTTTTCTTAGTAAAAATCAATATGAAGTAGATTCTGTCTAGAACGGTTGAGACTCTAGAGTGGTAGTGTTGCAGCTCCAATGGTCTGAGAGTGTATGTGAAGCAAGGCTTCTGGGGAAGAAGTAAAACTAGTCCTTGGGAAAAGCAGGCAGGCTTTTGGCACAACAGCCCTTCTTTTGGGAATGCTAGCTCCTCTCCAGGTCTGAAACAGAAGCAACCACCCAGTTGCTACATAAAGGTTGAGAGCAATTGCTATGAGTTTAGTTTAATTCCATCAATCAATTAGACAAATCTGAAAGGAAATGCAATTGGTACCTGGGGAACAGAGCAGGATATTAGCAAGGAAAGAAGTGATAAGGTCATTGTCTCCCGTGGGACAGAGAAAGGAAAAGACCACTGATTATCACCTGTGGAACATGCAGATACAGATTGAAATAAATTAAATTCTGGCAATTATCAGAGCATGCTAATATTAAACTGTACCAAATAGCAATCATTTAAATTGGCATATGATTAGCAAACAAACAATTTTACCTGTGTCATGTAAGAAGCTGGTGAAAAAAAATCATTTGAGGGACATATTAAATACTGAAGACATGATTAAGGTAATTGTGAACTAATATTTCTAAAGTTTTTCTTCCAGGAAGAGTTAGAAATCCTGCATGTGGGACACTACGTGGGGACCCTCACACTCTAGGGAGGTCGCTAAATCTCTCCATTTTTTTCCAACCAGTCGTAAGGACAGATGGGATTAACCTTCATTATCCAAGGTAATAAAAATAGCTCTTTTCGTCTACACTCATGCTATAAGGACAACATTTAATTATCCCCATTAGCCAGAAACCCACCTGGATTTCAACTGCATCAGTCCAAACGTTTGCCCAGGTGTTAGGGTGATGCAAAGAGGCGCTGGCTGGGGTTTGCTTTCTGCAGCTCGGTGCCAGATGGTGAGGAGGGATCACTCATTCTCAATCAGATCACCCCAGACCCAGGAGATTTCATGCAGCATTTGCTGCCATGCTCAAAGTTGCAAATGATGGTGAGGTGCAGAAAGCACGTTCCCTCTGAAGGCCCTAAAACAAGGATAATAATCTCTGACAGGTCCTGTGACCCCGTGACAGAGTGGGCATGTGTTGGTAACACACTAAACAGCTGGAGAAAAATTTGTTAGAGCTTGTCTGCCGGACTTCAGCTTACACCATCTTAAGATACTTTTTGAACATAGATCTCCTGCATTGAGATTCACAACAACAACAACATAAAGGCTGGAGGTTTTTGCAAAAGGTTTAAAATTATCTAACACTAATGAAAGGGGTAGAAAAAAGGTAACAAAATGAAATGAGGTTTTTTTTCCAAGGAAGCAAAACTAAGGTAATAATAAAACCACTGTTCAGTTTTCTGTGCAGGTCTTCTTTTCATTCACAGACAAGAAAACTCTTTAGAGAAGGAAATAAGAATAATAAAATGAAAAACACACTAGGCCACCTTTTAAAGTCATTTTTAATTACAGAAATATCATTTTTAATTGTAGAAAGAGCTTGAACTCTGAGGACGGGTAACATGATCAATCTTTTGCTCAAAGTAATTAGATAAATTCAAAAAGTGAGGTGATTAAACGCACGTGTGAATTAGTTGTTAGACTCTCTAAGAACATTCCTTGTCTGTGCTGCAAAGGAACAAAGCATTTTTATGGAAGTAAAATAACACCAAGTCCCAAGATGTCACGTGAAGAGGAGCTTAATTAGCAGTTAAGATGACTCCTAGTCCAACAAGACAAATTGGTCGTGATCATTACAGGTGGGGTAGACAACCTACTAGACAGGAGAAACAGTCTGTGCCTTGCCAGTGATTTACACAACTATTTGTGAGCAGATTGAATTCATGAGGGTTTTTTTCTGCGTGCTGGAGAAGTTATAAACAACTCCAGCACAAACACAACCCTGACAAATTTATTCTGAAAGGCAGTGGACTTAACAGGGTAACAGTGGCATCAGGTCATATCCCTAACCATGTCAGAGTTGACTGTCTGCAACCTCTTCCATTATCCATCTGTCAAAAAAGTAGGCATCCTCTGTTGCTTGAGAGACATATACAAAGCTGCTAATTTCACCAGCGGTAGCAACAAGCAGTGGAAGGACTTTTTCTGGAGCCTTCCTGAGCACTTCACTGCCTCACTTTGCCTTAACACTGTGCTCAATCCCACGTGAAATTTCAGCTTTGTGCAGCCTGCAGAAAGAGCCAAGACACAAAGGAACATCCTTGTTATAAAACGGTTTAGAGAAGCATTAAAAAATGGACCTGAACAAGTTTTTTCACAGATCAACCATTTAGCCAGATCTTGGCCCACCGCAGTGTACCCGCTGGCTGTGTTAGATGGTCAGAGAAGAGGGACTAACAATGCCTCCACCATCATAATCCTGGGACCTCATTCAAGGAAAGGTCCATGGGAAGGAGCAAAGGCCAGGAGGCTCTGACCTCAAAACTCTGTGTCATCCAGGCAGGCTGTGTGCCAGGAGCAGAGACAGGTCGAAAATAGCTTCTTGCTGCTGAGGGGAGTCTTGCCAAGAATGACAAGTGAATATGGAGCAGCAGCTTCCAAGGAGGATGCCAACGGACGGGTCTGAATACCAATGATTTCCAGGGCTAGTGACTCACTCCAAGTGATGGGCATCCTGGTGTGAAGAGCTGTGGCACTAACCCCTGGAAGCCAGTGACTACCTGTGGGACCGAGCACTTGGTTTGTATTTATGCGGCAGCTGAAATCATTGTGCTGAGCATAACCACGCCGTTTGTTTCAGTTCACTTGTTAAAGCAATCTTCTGTTACTTACCGAAATCCCGAGCGGTCACAGGAACCCAGTGCCACTGTGTGGCACCTTGGCCAGGAAGCCATGCTGGCGACTCCCCTGGATACGTGCCGGATGGACAGAGGTCCCCGCTACTCTGCGACTGTATACAGGGGAGGAAGGGAAGGTCTCCCTGGCCTCCCTCCTCTTCTCCTGCTACCTCCCCTCTACCCAACTGGATCTGAATTTCCAGTGACAGCTGGTCACACCTTCTGTCCGTTTGGTCCTTCCAAGGTGCACCCCTATTCTCAGCAGACCCTATAGATCCTGATGTGGCCTCCAGAGAGACAGATGCATTGCAACGCGCTCTCCTGGCAAAGGGTAAGGAGTAGCATTTCCCTAGAGGCAACACAGCTCGAATGTTAGTGCACTGCCCAAGAGAAGCAGAAACCACTTTAACGTTACTTATTCTTCCTAAATTCATTCTTGGAAACAGCTGAGGAATTATTGTTGAAATATTTCAAAAAACCCTACCTAAGGCAGAGGCAAGCTTGGCGCATTTCAGCTTGAGCAATTCTGTGTAGCGATAAACCAATGAAAATAGGGCTAATGACAAATATTAAGCAACCTTAGCCACAGGCAGTTTTACTAGCTCCAGCAGTAATATGTGGTGTTTTTCCCATAAATACTGCGTTGAAGTGCTGTATCTCTCACTCTGGTTTTTTTCAGCTAGCAGCAAAACCCAAAGCAAACTTTTCTGTATGCACAACCCTAATTGAAAGTAAATTAAATGAGTTCTAAGCAGTGCCAATAATAGCTACTAGTTATTTTGCAGTAAAAATACCAATATTTTATCAGTTTTTAATAACTATGTTTTCCTGCTGTTTGCAATTGCAAGAAACTTCTTCCAGTAACAGCACAGTATTTCCCGTGTAATTATTCAGCAGGCCCCAAATGAGTAATATATAAAAAACATGCTAAACAAAATTACTGAAATGTAATTGTGCTGCAGAGAAACAGATAAAAAGGAGGGGCGATTTCAATTTCTTTGGTGACTTTTCCTTAATCTCACTCCTGTTTAAATTCTTTTGCAAGAGTTTCAATTCAATAATTTTCACCATTGCTGACAAATGGAAAGGAAGATATAGCTGTGGATAGCATCGAACAATTTCTAGGGAATATATTATATGCATTTAGCCTCTTTTATATTTATCATTTATAAAAATAATTTGTAATTTTTTTGAGTCTAATCATTACTCGAAAAAAAAATTTAGACCATTTATACAAAACTCCTGCATCTCTTGATGCAAGTACCCTGAATTTGCAACTAGACTTTTTGGGTAAATTTTGATCAGATAATAAGTTTATCTAGAATAGTTCTATTCAAGTAATTTTGGGAAAGCTAAAGTTTCACAAAAAAATGAAAGGCTGATTCTTCAGCTAGCCTATATTCTCACTCCAGTGTCTGGATTAATGGTACACTTCATGTGCCCTTATATTTTATGAGATTTGTCAACGAAAGATCACAAGAGCTAGCAACGGTTTCCTCATGCAGCTATCCAGGAACAAAATTCTTAGGTTTCATTTGCAGAAAAAGCAAAGAAAGCAGTGCTATTGTTGAGCCTGCACTTATGTGTTCCCAGCTAGGGACGCTGAGCAGCTTACTCAGAGCTCTCCCTTTGCAGAAGACCAGAAGGGCTCATAGCCCAGGAGACGCTTTCATTCTGTGGCCTGGTTGGAGAAGAGGTCTTTCTCCTTCAGTGATTCAGGTGTTTGTAATATCAGAATCACCATCCTGGGGGATATTCAAATCTGTCTTTTTCTTCAACACCGTAGTGAAAAGAGTATCTTTGGCTGGTGCTGAACAGAAATACTGAGGAAAAAAAAAAAAAAAAAAGAGAG
>VYXH01004212.1:399125-428621 GCA_013397275.1 Burhinus bistriatus
AAAAAAAAAAAAAAGATTAGTTCTGTTTTATTGAATATTCTTCAAACACTAGTTAAACGTCAGTTCAGCCCCAAACTGTATTTCTCCTTCATGGTACCCTGCTCTGTTCAGAAGTCAAATGATCTTATTGTCTCTCCTGGTGAGCCCAGACCATGTGAGAGAATGGAGGTTTATGCAACTCCCATGTGGTAACATGCTGATGGAGAAACAGCTTTTTATACCAAAATCATTCTTACAGAACTTGCCCATCCAATTCTAATTAGAAGTAGGAAAATTTTAATGAAACAAAACCATGAATATTTTAAAAACAATAGCCTGCTGGTAAAGTATTTCAATTCAGCTCTTCTGCTTCTCATTTTTTGCCTACCCTCCAGCCTTTGCCAGTGCCTCTCTTAGGGGACTCAGAGATGCACAAATTGTAGTCTTCCCTCCAAGCATTGACTATGATTTCCTCTCAGCCAGCTGTGGTCAAAAGACTTGCTGGGGAGACAAGCTCCTTCTTGCAGAACAGTATTTGTGAGGTCTTGCCAGAACAACGAGATTTATCCCTCACCACTCCATAGTCACTGGCATGGATTTCTAGTGAGTCATTGCTGCCAAAATAATCCTAAATAGTAGCTTACATCTACAGCTATAAGAGGTATTTTCGCTTCAGTGACAGTGTCATTGTTCTGCCCCTAATTTTATCAATCATTTCCATGGTAAATATTATGCGGTATGGCTAGAGTTTGCAATCGTGATCAAATGTTGTTTTCATAGGTGATATTAAGATTTAAGGCTGAAACTATAATTACAGAGGCATGTTAGACATCTCAAGGCACAGATAGCGGCTAGGGAGATTTATTAACTTCACACATTATGGTAGGTGCCTAACTTCCACAGAAATTAGACAAGTTAGGTACTTAGCCTGCTTAGCTGTTTTGATATACACTCCTCAGTGTGTACCTACATTGGCAGGTCTTTAGATACCTTTAAAACCTGCTCCATTAAAGCATAAATCTCCTTACAACCACTTGAAACTTGTTTGTGCTAGGACTACCTCCTGAAGGATATGTAAGCATCTCTGCTGCTCCACCCCTTGAAAGCTATGTGGAATTTTCTATCTATCTATCTATCTATCTATCTATCTATCTATCTATCTATCTATCTATATCATTCTGTAGCCTTCCGAGTCTGGGCTTTTGCACATGAAACAGATTAGAAATTGGAGCCTCTTTATTAGACTATATCTGGATTTTTTCAGTTAAAGAGAGCGGACTACAAAAATGACCCTAGTATTCTGACACACTAGCAGCAAATTAGCTGGAATGTACAGAAATATATAGTTATAAATAAAAGTCAATGAAGAAAGAAGATTCTATTAAACACCAAAGTGATCATGAGCAGTAACAGTTACTTGCTTTAGGCTCTTTTAGCCACATTTTCCTATTCTGGTTTCCATCTGTTAATTTAAAACAAGTGTGCATTTTCTCCACTTGAGTCTTTTTAGTTATAATGGTTGCCATGGTTATCACAAGGACAATTTAAATGTAAGGAATGCACAAAATTGATTTTTAGTGGTTCATTCTGGAATATACTTAAAACTCTTGAAGCCTGTGGATGACAGATCTGGTTAATGAAAGCTCTCTGCTCAGTCGCGTTTCATGGGTTTGTTCACATGGATGGTTAGGAGTCTAATGGTTAGGGCACATTCTTGAGAGATGGAAACCTGCATCTGGCCCTTAAACTGGCTACGTGTTTTACACCAAAGTTATTGTGGGTTACAACCTGACAAACGAAAGAGGAGATACAATCCTGGGAACAGATGCGAAAGCCTAGGACTCTCTCCTCCTCGGTTACTACCTGTGCCAGGCACTTCCTTACAGAGGGCAAAATTTATTCCTTCTGCCTCCGTCAGCTGTGCCTATTTTCCATTCAGTGCAGTTTAAAGCTTGGAGAGGAGAGTGTTATGGATCCAGCTTGGGGGAGAACCAGGCACGACTAGAGTGCCTAAAATACAGGCAGCCAGGATTTCTCTCTGCTGGCTTTTAAAAAGTGCCCAGTGGTCCTGCTGCTTACACTTGACAACCTGAACATTTACTTTAGGAGGACGCCTTCACAAGACACCTATAATTTAAGTGCAAGCTTTACCTACATCTCTTTTAAGATTTGGCCTTAACTGGTGGTCCCAGCTGCCCCTGTGCAGACCCTGCTAGAGGTGTTTTCCTCTCCTCCTCCCCTGCCTGCCTCCAGCTCTGCCCCATAGCCCTCCATGCCTGCACTCACAGGCAGCACAGGCAGCATCAGGACTTCCAAAGGTCTTATGTTGCCATGGGGAACAAGCCAACTCCAATGATCCCCACCGTGTGTATCCCTTGTTAGACTCCTTGCAGGTCTCCAACCTCAACACTGATTGCTGTCTTTGCTTTTATTTTTTGTTAACAAAACCCATTAAGCTGGGAACACTGAAATCCCCACTGAGCTTTTGGTCTTTCCAGAACTGCCATATACAGCCTGGCACAGCTGTAATGAGAGTTTCAGAAACACAAAATCAAGCCAATGTAGCGAATTCCCTTTGGAAATGATCACTGGCATCTATTAAGTTTAACGTTATCCTCTGTCCAATATGAAATCTCTTGGCAGAAATGATGTAAACTTGTCTTCACTAAATGCATTAGCAGACATGGGGGATAACCCTTGCTAATAAATAGACTGTAAATTCTTCACAGTCTGGCTGCATCTGAAAAGAACAAAGGAAATGGAAAAGTAAAGGAAAAAAGAAGAGGAAAGGAAAAGGAAGAGAAAGAGAAAAGGAAAAAAGTGTTTTCCTGTTCTAGTCAGGAGTTTTTTTCCCTCTCAAGCCCAAAGTAGAGATTGTACAACTGCAAAATCTTTTTCCATGCATCTTACTGGAGATCACATCAGATGAATTCCAACTTTTAGACCAAACTAAGGGTTTGTGTGGGCAAGACCTTTGAGATGTGTGGGCGCAACAGTTGCCCTATTGGCTCTTGCATGATCTTGGCCAAGCCACTTCACTCAACTTTGTTTCAGCCTTACTTGTGCTCTGGCAGTGATAACTAAAGCCAATTGTTTTTTGGAACTGTGTTTATTCATAGCATAATCTGAAGATTGCTCAATAATTATTATTTTGCTTGTTATTTTGCTTTTGGGGAAGATAGAGATAAGGGAGAATTTTCCACTGGGAAAAAATCCAACATACAGACTCAGACTAAGCTGACATTAACCAATCTGCTAGTAAAGCTTCAGCTCAGTTTATGGGAACAGTAGTCCCTCGGGATTCCTGTGGGTCCTATTTCCCCAGGAGGGGACACCCCTGGAGACACCGTGTGTGAGCCACAGCGGTCAGTCGAAGGAGTCGTGTGATACACATCAGTGGCCGAAGTACAGGCAGAGGCTCCAGGGCACTGCAGGAGGTGTCACCGAGGCTGACAAAGGGATTCATGTGACCATTTCCATTGCAGGTGTAAAGATGAAGCTTTCTGAACTCACATAATTTACGTGACTGGAATTTTTCATGCTGATTTGATTTTCTAGCCCAAACAAAAAGCAACAGGGAAACATCTGATTTCCCAGAAAGAATGTTTTCTTCTTTTTCTCCTAATTTTCTCTCATATCACTTTTTTTCCTCTCTCCTTGTCCTGCACCTGCAAAACTTTGTGCTGGCTTATAGGCTTTCTAAGGAATGCCCTAATCATACATGTTATAGCATAGTAATGCTTTCATCTTGGCTGGAGCTTAAAGAAGCTATGCCAAAATAAAAGAGAAAAGAAAAAAAATTAAAAAAAAAAATAAATTGAAATTACTCAAGTATTGAGCCAATCTGGAAAAAGAGAACGAGATCCATTAAACTTAACAAAAATCCAGGTGTATGGAACAAGCATATACTGCCTTGATTGAAACCCAGAAACATTCTAATTGTTACAAAATGCTAATAGCAAATCCACTAGTTCCTTAAGTGAGCATTTTACTAAATCACAGGCATTTAATTTCCTCTCATGCATTTCAATAGCATGCATTGCCTGAAAATAAAACACTAAAAGAAATGTGAAGATTCTGTTTACCAAAAAAAGATTTGTTATGGCAATTAGAGTCTTTTCAAAATGATATTTTAAAATATTATCCATCAGCTAAGCACAGAGAAAGCACATAATTTGGCAGTAATTTGCCTTTAGCTCAAAATAGAGGGCACATTTCAGTAAACTGTCTTGAGTAACCTTAGCAAGGGAATTTAAAGGACTCCTCGTATGACTAAGGGGCTGGAAAGATTTGGCACTTTGGAAATCCCAGGGATGCAATATCCAGATATTTCTAATCAAAGCAACTTCATTAGTGTACTTTTGAAAGAACTGTAACTGACTAACTGATAATTAACCAGTGGAATTGATTTTGATTTCAGACCATCAGCCGACACACTGTTAGGACCACTTGACTTACGGACAGATAACTTGTCTGCAATTTGGAAAAGCAGAATTATGCAAAAGAATAAGATGCTTTGCCTAGAATGACTCTGGAAGGTTTAGGTTATTTATTTATGTTTGATACAACCTTCATGAATTAGAAACCTTTTAGATTTCATTTTATACCTCTGACTGTGCAATTGCAATATCCCTGGTCTTTCTGCTAAAACACCGGACTGGCCCTCAAGATAAATTCAGTTCCCAGCCTGCCTATGAATTTCCTCTGGACAAATCATGCTTACTAAAGGATAACCTCATTTCTTACCTTTCTTCCCTACCGAAAAAGATGTGGTCATAACCTTCCTCATCAAGTCTTGGGAGCTGTTTAGACACTCTAATGACAGCTGCCACCATTTCATTAAGGCTAAGCATTAAATATTCAGCTAACGGGACTCTTCAATGGGTTCAGTACAGGCGTGAGTTGGCATTCACTGTTTGCTAACCGGTCTTCCATCTCCTCTGTCCACAAAACCTTAAAGATTGAGCTGGTCCTGCTTTATTAAAAAAATTGAGTTATTAATGTATGGGGAAATGTATGCCCTGAGAATATTGGTACAGACAACATAAACACTGAGAGCTTAAAGGGACAAGCTTTCAAGGAATCAAGTCTGTACTTGGGCTGAAACTGCAGGTCCAGAGAAATGAATGGCCAAATTCCCAAATAACTTCAGAAGAGCATCTTTTTAATTTCAGAGGTCAAATTCAGTATTTCAATGAATTTAGAATCATAGAATCACCTAGGTTGGAAGAGACCTTTAAGGTCATCGAGTCCAGCCATAAACCTAACACTGCCAAAACCACCACTAAACCATGTCCCTCAGCACAATGTTTACCCGTCTTTAAATACCTCCGGGGATGGCGATTCCACCACTTCCCCAAAAAAAGGAGCACAGCTACTGTATAGCCTTAACTGATGAATGGTACGTCTCTATCGGGGAAGGTCGTGCTCTTCGACTGAGTGTGCAGTGTTGGGAGGGAAGCACATGGAGTGGTGAGGGAGGAAGAGGACACCCGCCTAGCCAGCTGGATCAGCCAAATCAACCCTGGTGATCAATCGGGTGACAGATGTCTCAGCCAGATTGCCCTCACATCCATTTAGAAAGTTCATTGAAGATACACAAACTATTACATGCTATTCCCCTATAAGTGGAAGTTCAGCTCTTAATGTTTTTATGAACTTAATTCGAATAATTTTAGTGGAGCTACACCAACAACTGGAAAACAAAACAATGAGACTAGGCCCTTTGCTTTATCATAAAATGGGCAATAAATATAGCCTTGTGAACTGTGTAAGCCAGCCCAATAAAAGTGCTTCTGTGCATAAGACTAGTGAAACTCTAGCAAAAGCACAGGAAAGATAAATGCGAAACAGTACAGCCACCACAGCTGTGGAAGTCTTGTAGCAGTATAACATATATTTCATCAATATAAAAATACATTGAATTGAATCTACAGAACACTTTTATGAAGGAATGCTGTGTTGTGTTCTGACTCTGTTCTGCTGAGCACTTTGCTTCCATAGGTCATTTCCACACACAATTGTTTTTGTTCAACCTTTACCCAAATTCTTTTCCATCCTCTATAATAAGAAAAAAATTCAACTTCCTTCTTTTAGATTTACAGAACTTTTTGCATCTCCTGAATAGGAATTGATCTGATCACTGATGGCAGGCTGCTTCAAAGGACGCTGACATAGGTGTGACATCCACAGAAACCATCCCCATTTCCTGGAAGCCTGACATCATTTCCTCAGTCCTCTTCATTCTCACTCTACCATTTCCCCGTGCTTTCTCATGAATGTGACTATCTCAAGCATCTTCCTAAAGGACAAATCTTATAGATCTAGATTTGTCTTAATTTTCTCTAAACAGTTATTCCCACTGGCTGTGTTTGCTGCTCTGCTGGGCTATGTCATCTCACAGCAGGCCCCAAAGTGCTTCAGCTACATTAGAAAGAGTTCAGTCATGCACAGGACTTGGGGACGAAATACTTGCCAAAGTGTCTCTTACTCCTTCACACAAAAAAACCAAATGCCAAGAAAAAACCCACAGCGCCTGATCGTCTGCTTGCGTGGCCCTATGATCAGCTATTTTAGGGCAGTGCCATTCGCCTAAGGCAACGTCTCAACCCCAGATCTCTTGGGTAAATTTGACCGCCCAAACATTTCTCTACATGATTCAGATTATTAAGTAAAACTCTTTCTTTTAATATTGACCTTTATATTTTGACTTCTGTTCACCTTAAGTTCAAAACTGCTCCCTGGTTCTGGCAGGGAATTTCTTTTACACAGCAACACCCTGAGGCACACCAAAGAAACAAGGAAATTCAACCTGGCAGGCTCCTCTCTGCACTCCTTGCTTGCCAAGAAGTCAACAAAGTGTTGCTGCCACCGGGAGGCCAGCTGAGATGAACCACCTGTAGCAATGCCCAAATCTAGGGTAGTGCAGGTGCCTGCGGGCTGCAATGTTTTTCTAAATATCCTCAAGCACCCAGAGTTTTGGGATGGTTATCTGAAGGCTGTAGGTCTATCTGGCATTCTCAGAGCATCACGGTTGCTCTTCTCTCTCTCCGTGGGTGACCCACCCCAGCAAGGAGCCCACGACTTCAAAGCATCAAGGCAGCAGGCTCAGGTACTACACAAAGCAGTAAAAATTTTGTCGGCCTAGGCTGACAGACAGTGTCATCAACTTGCCAGGTAAATCCTGTTATGATGCATGGCCCACAAAGATACAGCAGATGAGAATTTTTCTAAAAGATTAATTTCCCAAAAAGAATGTACACACTTTGCTCTGTGTATTTTTTTGGTCAAAAAAGGATGAAAAATAAAGCACAAAATTTTTATTAAGTCCTATTCTTCCTACAAAAAAACAAAAACAAAAAACACGCAAAAAAAACCCCAAAGCCAAAACTCACAGAAAAAAGATCAGGAAAGTAAAGTTCTTATACAAATAATTTCATAAATATAAAAGATTATATTTGTGCTTAGCAAACACCCAAATACTACAGAGTATGTATATTTACATACTAAACAAGAATCCTATCTGTGTTTAGGGTCCAGAGAGGATCTAGGAACTGTGTATTGTTGACAAAAGTATGAAAGAATCTGAGAATAAAATGCACATATCTAAAGTGGGAAATGAGATTTATATGTGAAAGTCAAAGCTACAGTCTTGCCCTTTTAAGCAAACTGCATTTGGAGGAAAAATACATGCCAATACTTGGTTCACACAGAATTCAGTACATTTCTAAACATATACATGGGGACCTGCTTACATAAAATCCGGTGAGCAATATGAACACAAAATAACAGGAATAATAGATATCTATTTTTACTACTGAATCACTAATACTGAAGTAAATCAGTGCAGTGCAATTTCTTTTTCAAATATAATTCAGTGGTGTCAACAAACACCATTCCAAACTCATCGTGACTTTTTCTGCCTAAGGCTGCATGGGGGAGGACAACACCTATTTTCGTTCCACGTACAATTCTTAAAAACACCATTGTAATTAAATGGTTCAGAAATGCTCAGTCTGGAGCAATTATTTTTCCCAATGCTTTAGAATAATGTTTCAAAATCCCAATAGAAAGCCCCCATAAAAATATAGGGGTCCCACTGTATATGACATCAGTAAAAGTTTATGGTCTAACAGCCTCCACGCTCTCTCCAACAGGAGCTTTCTGGGTTTATTTGCCCTAGAAATTGCCTCCAGACTTCTAGGTCTCCAATACAGGCATGCCAATAGGTAGGCTCCCCTCCTCTGGCACATAGTTCCCAAGCAGCAGTAATGGAGAAGGCATCAGCAAACATGCTCCTACTGCTTTCCCAGCCTCTGCTTAGCCTACAAACACCATGCGATGAGCTATTCAAGCTTCTTCCTGTTCCTCTGGCTCCTCCTGTCCCTCCTGTTGTGAGATGTCACAAGGATGTACATCTGTAGATCCTCGGCTTCTGCAGGGAACTGCCACTTGGGAACTTCCAGCTCTCTCCAAAGGGCTTTCACAAAGATCCCCACACTGTACCTCTTGGGAAAGCCCAGATAGTACTAAGAAAGACCCCAGTAGATGACTTCATTCAACAGCTTTTGAAGGTACCTGACTTTCTTACTGGCTTTTTTTTCCCTTCTGTCTTTATTAACTTCACCTTCTAATTAGGTCCCACGAAGACGCATCTTCTCATTTTACTTAAAAGGTTCATTGACCCTCTGGCGTACTGTTACAACCCAGTAACCTGTGAGTATAGTAATTAGGGCATTATAAAACATTGAGTTGATCTGTACATGTTTCACATTCCGAGGAGGAGACGTGTGCTGCATTGCAAAGAAAACTGGGCGAAGCAAGACAAGCCCAAAGTGAAGCAAAAATTAATATTTTAAAAAAAGAAAGTGAAGATTATTCATGGGAAACAGAGACTGATTAGAGCAACAAATTTCAAGGAGAGATGATAAGGGTAGCACTGAATTTGCTTCAAGAAAGCACCAGGAGCAGGAGGTAATAAAAACTAAGCAAAAGACAGGAGAGGGAAGGGTAGCAATCACTCATTGAGTTTTGTAAGACATTCCTACTGCATCAGACTAACTGTAACAGAGCACGTGACAAGAAACTAGTCAAGAATCAGCTCATCACATGCTGTTCCTAGTGTGACCCATGACATGAAGATGGACCCAAACTCTCTTCGCTACATTCATAAAAACATATAACTCCACATATAACTCCACAAGGATATTCATGCAAATTCAACAGCCAAAACTTAACCATCAAGAAAATCACAGCATCTTTCCTAAAGTGTTTTTCTTGTGAAGACAAGTGGCTCATTTTATTCTTATTTACTATTGCATTGTTTTTCAGCCAATAAAAGAAGTAGAATGAGTCAAAATGTTTGACAACACCAAACACCATCAGAGAGATGAAACTGCAGATACAAGCCAGTGCTATACATCACCGCGAGTACAAAGCAGGATTTCAAGCACTTGTTTCAGACATCCCTGAAAGTAATGGTTTATGAACCACATCCTTGGCTTTTTAATCAACACAGATATACTGCCTTCAACAGGAGTACACTGCTAAATATACATGTACTAATGCACAACACGATACACTAAAAGAAGTATATCATGCTTAGATCTACGTCACAGTAAAAAACGCATTAAGTGTGTACATGGAACTGTACCTAATTGTACCAATGGAGAGTGTAGCTCATTAAATTGCTAGATTTAATGACAAGATTGTTAACAGTACAGATATATCTGCAAAATCCTTTGGATCATCCTGGATTACCTCTTCAGCTTTTCCTCTTACATAATTTTTAATTTCCTTGGCAGTTAATCCTGTTATAGAGGAGGTTTTGAGCAAGCACTTTAATTTTTGCATTTTCTAAGTGGTATATGATGTGAATTGATTTCCATGATATCCTTTTTCCCTTGTGCCCCTTCGCCGATTAAGCTCTGCAATAATATTATGTAATGGAGCCCACACATCACCCATCCCTCTTTTATAAAACAGTCACATCACACCACGTACTTTTACAAACACCTCAGAAAAATGCCTTGCTGGTTATAAAACCCCTACACCATTCTTTTTTTTTTTTTTTTTCGTTTTCTGCAGAGATCCTGATCTGCTTCTTCAACATCAGGTATTTATCCCTGTAGCAGCCTGAAAAAATAGGGAACGTTAGTTTTGTTTGTAAATCCTGAATAAGCGATGTTAACTATTACAGTTTACAAAACTGTTACTACAGGAGACACTTCAAAGTTCATCAATGAAATAAAGTTCACCTTAAAGTCTAGTGCTACTCCTATTAATCAAAGGTTTTCCACTTTGTAGAAGCAGGCACATTTTGCGTGTCTAGGGAACTCTACGTGCTGTAAGTCCAGAAACATTTGTCTTCCCTGAAGAATCATGCAGCCGAAGGGAATCAATCAGGTATGGTATGACCTGCAGTGAAAACGCTGGGATCCAGTCCGCTGACTTAGGTGCACACCTTTTACCTTGCCAGTAGGGTGCCTGTGAAGCAAAGCCCTTCATTTCACATTTGGCTGGTAGAAAGATGAAAGCTCATAGTGATGCATAGACAAACTTCAATGCAAGTTCAAAACCCTTTCTTCCTCTTTTTTATTTTTTTTTATTCTTCATTATATTAGAAAACATGGTATAACACCATTACTTCCATAGGGCACCTAATGGTTTGAAAACAAGGGGTTTCTGGAAGAAACAGCTATCCCAGTTTTACTAGGTATCTGACTAGTGACCTTATTCTTTCTCTCAAACACCATCTTTACCAACCATGCTTTGTTTTTACATCTCTAGATGGTGACCATGAGATCCAGGTAAGTGTGGGACGATAATTTTGGCATTTGGTTGTTTGAAATGTAGTTCATGCCAATGATAAACAAACATCAAAAGACACATTCCAAGCAAGAGCAATGCTTGTGTGGATCCCAGGACTCCGTCTCTCTCCAACACGCTGCTCCCCAGCCTTTGCACAACGAGCATAAGAACTCACGCATGTTTCCATTTTGTTTCCATATTTTCCTTTTTGTGAACCAAAACAGTTCACAGGAAGCTTTAGAAAAATCTTCCTAAAAAAAGATGATGCAATGCAAGACATTTCTTCTGCTCGTCCAGATCTGATCCCCAAACACTGCAAAATCTTGCAAATAATTGGAACTATAGGAGCCAACTCTCATCTAAGCTGTCAGAAAATATTGGGAAGCACCTGCCGAGGAGTGAGGGCATTTGGAACAATGTCAGAGGGATTAAATAAGGACTAAAAGAATTGTGTGGGTCTTTGAAGGAGATAGCACAGAGAAGAAAAGAACGGAGAGGAGAAGACAGCATAAATAATGTTTCAAAGCTGGAAATGTCATAATCAGGTCAAAAGGAAAAAAAAAATATGGCTTTAGCAGTCATTGTGTGTATAGCTTGAAGGGAGATCAGAGAGCGTGTTGTTATCATAGACAAAGAAGGATGTAAAGGGGTCTGGGGGGTCTGGAGAAGGAGATTTAAAATTGTTTCAGTCTGATTTTTCTCGCTGTAGCATTCCAAGCTTTGGTGTTCTAGCCTTATTTCAGAGCATCATCATAAAAATATATGCAGCATTCACAACAATTTCTTCTCCTTTTTTTCCGAACCCACACTTCACGGCTTAAAAAGTCATTTGTGGTGGATGAAAAGACTACAGCTGTATTTGTAACACTGAGTTGTTGGTCCATTTAAACAGCAGGTGCAACAAAAAAGCTATCCTTGAGTTTCTATTCTCCATTAGCCTTGCCAGCAAACATAATCTGTACCAGTTTCGGAAAACATCCCATTTTATCTGGCTGTGAGTAGAGAAGGAGGAGAGGAACAGAGGAACAAGCTTGTTTCTCTCTTAGTTCGCGATCTGTGCCAGCTGCATTGTTTATACTTAGGTGTGGTTTTCTGGCATTTTCCCCTTGATTATTTATCTCTATTAACACACACACACACATCATGAGAAGAATACAAGGTTAGGTTTACAAAGTCAGCTACTCAAATGCACTGGAACACCAAAATTCAGGTTGTCTTCAAAAATTAGTATCAGTGGGCATAGAACTGAAGCAACATCTTTCAGAGCCACCCTGGTATAAAATCTCCCTGGCTAAAAAGTAACTGGTGTTTGTATATTATATGGACCAGCTACTGCCAGGGACAAGAAATGTGGTCATCTAGTGGGCTTTGCAAAAATTTGCTGGCTGCTTTTAGGGTCATTCGTCCTTGCACTGATGGCCTGCCTAGAAGATCCAGTCCCATGTTGCTCAGAAAATCCTGATGCTGTTTAAGTTAGATCATCAAAAAAAAAAGGAGATTCAGCTGGAGCACACTACTAATTGAAACTCAGCCTGAAGCAAATGTTCTTGACTGTGTTCTTTCACAGCCCCTGTGGTCAACAGTAAACCATGTTTATGGACTCTGACCACAGATGAATTTCATGATAGGTGATATTTTTTTTAAAAAGGAAACATGAACTTCTGTTTGTTCAGCATGTCTATAGTCCCACTTCTGGGAGCCAGCATAGTCATACCAATATATCACTGCCACTGTTTGAAAAACAGCCCCAAATTTATGGCAGGCACTGAGCCCTAAAATAAACATATAACAAACAGTTCTGGGAGTAGTAGAAACGGCAAAGCCTGATTTATTACAGATGAATTATGGCTGAATTTGCTAACAAACTCAGCTCTGACCAATGCTTTTCCCTTGGTTGAAACAGTCAAAACACCTATTTCACATGTGGCCAGCCTAGTGCAATTGGGGATGAACTTATGTCAGTCTGTCCCTTACTGGTCCCCCTGTTTTACCCAGCCACTTATCAACTCCAAACCTGTTAGAAAATGTTGTATCTAAGTCCTCTAGCTCCATGTCACATACAGCAAACCAGTTTGAAAGTTACTGGAGGAATTATATGCATATGCGTATTTTCTTCACACAGAGAACAATGGGAACAATAGATCTTAGAGCTATGCAGGAAACGAGATTTTTTTCATCATTTTCCAAGCATTGACAAGATTTTCCTTTCCTAAACATCTCTATAATATCCACTGATTCTGTAGATCATACCTGAGCTATTTTTAGGTCATGGAAATATAAAATTCAAATTATAACATCAGGGATCTTCAAATACCCTAGTGAGAAATAACTATTTATAGAGGAATGTGTTGAAGTCAGCCTTTGATACCACTGACTGTTAATACATGTTTACATGGCAGAGGCACACACGCTCTGCTGTGGAGCACTTACATTGGAAGCTTCTGGGTCAAGCAACTAAAGGTCTTTCAACTTGGTTATCACTTTGATTCTTAAATGACTTAGTGAGAATATCCAATGTAAAAAATACTGGTATATTTGATATGATTTCTCCAGATGATAGGAGGTATGTGCAAAATGATGGCACATTCCCGTAAATACAGTTTACATCATGGGGAACAAATGATTCTAAAAAGTCAATGACAGTGAAGACAAAGACCTCCTAATGTGAAGTACCAGAGGTGAAAATTACTGGGGAAATAAGCAAGGGGAAAATAAAGAATTGATAAGACAGATGGAATAACCCCAGATTGCTGGATAACCTACAGCAATTTTCACACCCCTCAGAAATGCAGACAGTTCTTTGAATGAATGTGGTCATGTAGTGTACCTATAGCTATTCTACCGGCAAGTGTGAAGACAGATTTCAGCCCTATGAAGACTGTGTTCGTTCAGGGCACTCACCAACATGTTTGAATACCTGTCCTATCCTATCCTATCCTATCCTATCCTATCCTATCCTATCCTATCCTATCCTTCTTACAACATAATTATCATCGCATGTTGTCAAAAGCTTTTAGCTGAATGTTGCATGACATAACTCGAAACTGTTACATACAGTAGTCACAATTTTCAACAACTATTTTATTCTCCAGAGAATGTTCTCCTGAAAATATAAACTCACAAATTCTTATTACACTGACTGATTTATACTTTTTAAAAATCAGAATAGTTTCACAAAATATAGAGTAAGCCCTTACATTCCTCAAACTGCAAGGGGACTCAATTAGACAGAAGGCAGCTCTCAGAGTTGGGGCTGGTCTCCAGAGTTAGCTTCCCCACAGCTATTCCTATGGGCAGAAATCCCAGCTGGTAGTTTTTGGTGCATTTTTGTAGATCAGACACCAATAACAATTTTAGCGTGACTGCCTCTATGAAACTAAACACTGGGTCTTACTTGGGTGTCCATTATCTTCTTGATTTCAAGGGGAAGTTCTCTGTGTCAACTGGACATCTAGAAGTGTCTGGATCTGACATCTGGTGACTGGAGGTTATAAATTAAACAGAATTGTGTTTTTTGTGAAAGGTGTCTGAAAGCTGCACGCACACACACCCACCTACCCCACCCCCGAATTAAAATGGCATTGTGTGCTTTTACTCTGAAGTGACTGCTAGGGAGGAATACTATCCGTTTAAACTACAATATTTGCTGTTGTTTTAGAGTTTCACAGCTGTGTAGTTCCTGACCCAAATGCATTCAACCTGCAATTCCTCATGATGCATAGCACAAAGCGGTATGACCCTTTAGAGTAGATCTCAGGGTCCTAGTGTTACAACAATGACATAAAAAGATAGTTATGAAACAAAATAAAGAGCTCAAAGTTAAAATTTCTCTTTTAAGATCAACAAAAAGATTTTATTTGAAGAAGTTATTGCCCATTTCTGTGAATAATGAGGCTGCTGCCACACAACCTAAGAGTTATGTCCCCCCAGGCAGTGGTATAGAACTAAAACCAAGTGAAAGAGACTACGATAGAGTAATTAATCGGTGGACCTCCAGTTTCTCATTAACAGCCTCCACTGAAGTTTCAGTAATTCCTAAGCATGCAATAATGAAATAGAACCCACTTCAGAGATCCAAGCAACAACAGATTAATTCAGCAAACTTCTTCACCCAGTGTGGGAATTGAGTTTTAATCCTAAATCTGAGGAGGCTTAAGGAGGAAAATTCCATAAACACAGAAAGACCAAGACAAAAACAAACAAACTAACAAAACCCAACAAAACAAAAACCATTAAGGCAAGGCAAGACAGATTTTTTATCATAGGGTCTTGAAAAAACTACAGGAGTTGGATTGCCTGATGCCATTAAGAGTTTTCTCAAAGGAATGTGAATACTACCACCTATAAATCACTGTCTTTTCAGTTGAACATCCCTGAAATGTTTGGTTATTTTTTAATTTTGACTTAACACATATAAAATAAAGGGTTTAGTTAATGGAGCATCAAAACCATTAAATTTGCCGAGGGGATCTGAAGACCCCATGTCTCCAGTCAGATGCCAGGAAGCCTGACTTTCAATTACTTTGCACCTTGTGGTGGACAAAGATTTCAGTTGCGTAACATCAAGGCTGAAGTGTGAGCTTATTAGACTTATTACTACTTATTAGACAGGCAGGGAAGGAAGTAAGAAGGAGGGGACATGTGTTAGAGTGCCTGACCACCCTCTTCCCAAATTCTCCAGCTTTAGTGAACATCTAAAGTTCTCTCCCTCAACACAAGTCTCTCCCATGTGGACCTCTGTGAAGTTTGTCAGAATTACTACCTCTGAGTACTCTGTCAGATGTCACTGAGTGACTGAAGGCTGCAAAGTTTCCAAGGGTGGGCAGGACACATGCATATGAACCACTATGGCATAAACTTTTTCTTTCAGGAAACTAGACTAAGACTAAATCCTTTGACATATACTTTCTATAGCATACAGTTACTTAGTCATGAGGAAGTGATGCAGGACAAGAAGGACTCCTCTTTGGGAGGCACACAAACAGAGTTTTCTAGGATATTTTATAGCATGTTCAACTATTCTACATTTTCCTACAAAGTCCTGTGTTCTTTGAAAGAAAAAAACATAAAAATACTTTTATTTTCCTAAGAGTTCCACTTTTCATCTTCAGCGTGGTGTTCATGAGGATAAAAAAGGAAAGCAAAAGGCAAGGCAAAGCAGTAAGTCTGTGCAGCTTATTCTTATAAGAAATGTTACTGTTTCAGTCGGCCATATAGCTAAATGGTCCTCCACTTTGAGTTTTAACATTACAAGTTCCCAAGAAAGAAAAGTAATTCTAAAAATTTTAACATTAAAAAAAAAAAGCTACACACTACAAGAGCCAGTAAGAATACATTATTCTGGTAACTTTGAAATTAGGTTTGCTATAAATTAGAGGGCTACAGAAAAATAAGTTTCTCCTTAACAAGAGATACAGCCCTTTTTTGCTAAATTAATTCAGGATAACCCTAGAAGGGCTCTTCATCAGTTATTCTGCTGATAAAATACTGTTTATGCAAGGCAGTGAAGACCTAAGAAAATCACAGAGGTCTCAACGAAACATAAAGAAACCCGGTGACTGTACTACAGTGGTTCTCCAAGTTGCACAGTGTAAGCTTGCACATTACTTTTCTGTACCTCAGTCTCAGTGCCAGGGATTTATTCAATGCGCGGAAGTATGAAGATGAACAATGGCTTTTCTCTCCTTTACAGAAAGCAGCTCCACAACTGCAATGAGCACATATTCTGCCCGATGCAATGACAGTGAAGGAGGTTTGAGTTTTAAGCTCAATTCTCCTGTGCCAAAGGAGCTGCAAAACTTTCTGCAGAAGGTGGGGAGTTTCTCAGCATGGGAGAAGCAGTGGCTTATGTCAGTTTAGACTCAGTATCTACTCTTATTTTTGCCCATACTTTAGAAGATGATGTTGATGATTCCACTTCAAGTCTGGAAAGAAAAGCAAGATAGGAGCAGCGTAGAGATACCTAACAGATTGTCTGTGCCACCTACCTAAAATGGAGCATACTTGCGTTATTCATGTTACTCTTCAAAGCAACAGTATCTTAAGCAAAAATTAATGTTTAAATCTGTGGAGCAAAAGGTAGAAAATATGAGTGATTAATAAATGTTCTTGACTAAGTAATTCAATTGAACAAGACATAGAAAGGGAAAAGATCTTAGTATTGTGTTAAAAAGCTCACAAAAAAGGCCGTGAGGATAACATCTGTGAGCCATATATAGTAGGGGGCAGAGGAATAACAAATGAGACAGCTGCTGTCAGAGATGGAAAGAATCACCTGAAGGATAAGTTATTCCATCTCACCATCTCAAGCTCAGGGACCTACAGATCTCCCATGGGCTGTGACTTTTTTTAGCTGGTTTGTAATCTTCCATTTCTTCTGTGAGTTACAGCACTGTGAACATACTATAACTCATTTGTATTGAGGATAATTTGATTTTTTTGTTAAATCTGTTTTGTGTCAAATGAAAACCCCAGAGATATTTTCTGTATTAATGTATACAATGAATAGCGTATTTTAACCAGTTGAATGTCATTTTGTCAATTTGGAAAAGATCAGTAGGACAGCAAGGTGAAACCTATGATCCGCCCAGACTGGGAATAAAAAGAAAGTATGATTTTCAGACACAATTGTTAACTCTTGGAGCTCCCACACCTTCCTCAATACAGATGATGGCCTACAAGCACATGTGGTTCATCGGTTGCTTCCTGGTAATCCCATTGCACAAACTTACTTGACACCACCTTCGGGGTGAGAGACAATAAAATGCACAAGCAAATACTTCCATAAATGTGGCATTCCTTTGATGACAAATGGTTAGAAGTTCAAGCTAATTCAAAACTGGAAATACAAAGAAGAATGTGTAGTTAAGCTTGGACCACTGATACACTAGTTTTAACTGTATTCAGAGCACGAATTTAGAGGTATTTTGTATTAAGAGCAGTTAATCCACATTTTTTATTTATCCGTTTCTTAGTGAAATCTCTGTGAAAATCCAGAAGATTCTACCCACAGTGACTTTGAACAGTAAGTATCCTGACCTTCAAAAATCAACACTTTGTGGTTTTGTTCTTATCTTGCCCCTCAGTAACAACTATGATAAAATTGTTGGCAGACTGTCAGTATCTTGGACCATGGACATTCAGTGAGTCACCAATTGTTTGGATACCTTGTTATTCACAGCCCAGTTTCTCCCTCACACCAGGGACCACCAGTGGGGGAAGTGCAAGATGTTAGTTGTGACTCTGGCTCTGGCACCTTGGTAATAAAGCTATCCTGCCTTAAGTCCTAAGACAAGAGCAGCTGTAAATTATATCAGCTAACTATGGCACCAAAGTGGCTTTGACTTTCACATAGCGGGAATTTGACATATAAAATGCCAGTGCTGCCTTGGGGTCCCATATTCAGGAAGGCTTTGCAGGCTCACTAGCATTCACCGTTTCACCCAAAACACACAGGTTATTGGGAACAGAGGAAGGACTGAAACCAGCTAACTTGAAAACTTATTTTTTAGAGATAAATGCTGCTCCAACTCCACCTCAGGGGTTCTCAGTTTAACATATTTGTTATATTCTTGTAACACCAGGGGTATTGGTGAACTCTGCTGTAGTAAAGATGCCAGCCCAAGTCCATGAGCTTAGTGTTATTTGAACTTATCTCTTGAAATCACAAAAAAACATGGAACTTCATTGTCTTTTACCTGAGATAGGAGGTGAAGGAAGGGTCATGAGAAAAGAGAGGAATAGACAAACATTTTGTGCCATGGTCCCCATGATGAAGCCACATCCTCTCCCTGAGCTGTGGTGATGCCTCTGCAGGTGTCCCGTGGGGACCTTGAGCAACAGGGAAGGTAAATATTGCAGCAAAACAGTGCAGGGCTGCAGGATCCCACGAGGTGCCTAAGTGTATGAGTTGGGGATGAGGGAATGAGAAAGGCTTGGCAGGCTGTGTCTGGGACGAGCAAGGAGAAGAAGATGAGAATATGGGGATTTGTTTGGTGAGATGTGAGGCGAGTGGTCAGGGTTGAGGCTCTGGTTTGGTTAGAGAAAAGGGGTGTGCAAATTAGATATTCTTTCGTTATCAGCAAGGGGCTAGGTCTTGAAGCAATATAAATCAGCATGCAGCTGCTGACCGTGGGGACCTAATACTGATTCACACATGCTCAAGAACTCTTTGGCTAATATTACGTCCTGCTTCTGCTCAGGTCATGGCATTTTGTTTCAATGAACTTTGTAGCTTCTTTGGCTTCCTTTGGAGACCTAGTAATGTGGGATTTTTTTGTCCTCAATTATCAAATCAAGGCCAGCAACAGGTACCTTTGTACAGCTGACTAAAAAGACCACTCGTATTTGCTTTTGACATGTGTAAATGTACATAACCACTTATTACCATTGAGAGGGACTACGGAGAACATTCACTAGGGAAAAACATCATTGTAAAAAAAAATACAAACCAAGTAACACTCTTGTTGAAAATCCACCTTCATGATTTTCACATTACATATTTGTGTCCATACAGTATTTGCAGTAAATTTCTCTTGTGATATTTTATATAGGCATGTCTAGTTCAATCACACATGATTAGTTTAGTAAGAAAAGAAACACCGACTTACTAAAGAAATACAATATATCTTTTAGCAGATCTTTGTTCTAAAGCACAAGAAGAGGTGTCAGAAATCCTCCATACTTGAAAGTTCTTGGCCCAAGTCCAACCGCTGCAGCTCAGTGCCATGTGAAATGATCTGCTGAGGCCAGAAAGAGCAGAGCCCTGCTTGCGTGACACTGGTTGAATTAGTAAACCCTGCTTCTCACCACTGTGCTGCGTCCAGGTCTGCTTGGGTTCCTGGTGCTTTCAGTCCTGGGTTTAGCACACACAGAGCTACTTTGGTGACTTCTTTGCCTGCAATGCTTACGCATTCCTTCAGACTGAGAGAGATAAATACATGGATGGGGGTCACTCTTTACAGCAGTATGTTCAAGAGTGATCTTTAGCGACAACACAAAAAAACATAACAAAGAGTTGCCCAACAAGTATATTTCTTATGGCCTCAAGTGGACTTTGGATTAGATCTTGGTACTAGTGCTTACTATCTTGTTATCTTATAACTTCAGAATAAATGTTCATGAAATTGGATCCTAGCTGTATAAAAATTGTGAGCCATTTATATATTCCACTGTTCTTCAGATGCACTGTAAAGTAGAATTCCTCTACATAACTGATATGTAGAATGGACTACTATGAACCTGTACGTATACACAGGAAGAAACAAAACTAGCAGCTAAGTGATCCATTCTAAGAGCTGGCCACCATATTGATTTCAAAGATTAGAAGGTCTAATCTTTCTGTTTTTCAGAGGCATCTAAGCTGTGTGGCGTATTTAGCATTGTCCATTAAAAGTGATACGATATTTAAAACTCAGACAAATTGGGACCTTTAGTTAAGCACAGCAAAGCCCTAAAAGGCTGAAGCACAGCACTGTCTCGGGGGCACTCCACAACGGTGAGGCTGGAAAAGCCCAAAAATAGGGCCCACCGGTTTAAATCTGAGATGGCTCAAGCCAGGTAGAGATGAGCAAAAGATTTTGTAATTAAACTGCAATGTAAGAAAAACTTATCAGGTGTCTTTAGAGAAACATGCTCCAGATTAACAGCTCCTGGGCTGCTTTTGAGGAAGCTGTTGATAAACTGTGGCTTGACATATAACCACCCTAAGCTAGCGACCGTGTGACGACAACCCTAGAGCCGCCTGGGAGAAAGAATGGATAGAAAAGGTTTAACTTGGAGTTAGCTGCCTTGCATTGACATAACAGTTACCAATCTTTCAAGATTGCTAGGTACAATTTTTTCCTTTAAGTGTCTCATCTGAAGCTCTTTCCCTCATTTGTCTAGCAAATTTGAGGATATTTATGCTTCTATTAAGGCAATTTTCATGTTTTGTTTTGTGATCTCACATTGGCTTTCCTTTGACAGAATATCTCTTTTGTTAAGGCACTTCTCTGTAATATTTGGATAGAAGAGTCTTTGGAAGAAATTAATCCTTGATTAGTCCCTGCCTGTTTCTCCTCTCTCTATATGCCTTTCCTTAAACTTATCCCAAAATTTCAGTGAAATCACAGATTTCAACTAAAAACCTGAATTCCTGAGATCAAAATGTGTGCAGTGAGACCCATTATTATTCTCTGAAGAGGGGTAGAGAGCAGGTAGCATCTAGTTCATTCCCTTTTTTTTTCAGTTACTATCTGTATTTTTTCTGCTGTTGTTCTGTACCTTTGCCATCTGCATTGGAGAGCACACTAGAAAAGGGGAAAAAGGAGGATGAAATGGATTTTCTGCCTTTCTGGTGTCATTTCTTTCCCCTGTTGGTTTCTGTGAAAGGACCAAAGCCACCTACTGAGATAGCAGGAAAAGCTTTAAAATGTGTTTGTCCTCTGGTTTCCTGCTGCTCTGCCTAAGTCTCTTTTTCCCTTCGCCATTTACAGCATTGGTAGCTTCATTAACAAGGGTTTACAACAACCATACCTGCCCTGATTCTCCAGGGAGTGTCCTCTCTCCCTGTCTTCGATTACCTGTTTTGCTACTGCTGCACATTCAAACCAGGCCCTTTTCCAGCTGACCTGGTCAACCAAACAAGAGCAGCCTTGGCCTGAAGGTATATCCCGGTTGAAGGAATGCCTCCTGAGTGAATGCATCCTCACCTGACACAGAGCCTCCCCAGCTGCATCTTTGCTCATCCTGTAGAGCCGCTGGAACACGGAGAGAGGCCAGGAACAGCAGAGCATCTGCAGCTCCTCATGCTTTGGCTGTTTGTGGCTGGTTCTTAATCATCTGTTGGACCTATGGGTCATGCACCTTAGCCAAAAGTGGTCTCCATACTAATCAAATTTAAGCAGAGGAAACAGATAGTCCAGGTTTTGGAGGGTGTGCACCCTGCTCTCCCTCCACCTCCTCCTCACCACCCAGGGACTGTCACTGCTAACAGGCTGGGCTCAGATAGCACATCACACTTACTTCGAGGAGTTGTAAAATGTCTGGCTTTTCTGCATAAAAAAAACGCGGATTTGGATGCACTCTCAAAACACTAAAGGGAAACATGTAAAGATAAGTCAGTTCACCATAGACACTATGAGAATAATCATTCTCAGCCAGTGAAGGAAGCTGACAAAGGATTTATCAGTAACCTCTAGAAGTTCAGAAAATCAGTAGCAAAGTATGCTCTGCCACCACGACTTGTAGCTCATCAGTGGATTTTTATGAAACCAAGATGATGCTGAAAATAGAAGGACCTCCCAACAGCTTGTTTTGCACCAAGGAGGTGCCAGTTCTTTTGGAATCTGAGTAAGAAATGCATAACTAGCTTACTGTATAAAGAATAGAAGTACTATAAAAGGTGAGAGCAATAATAGAAAAGGTGACAGCACTTCTGATGCTAACAGATGTACTAGAAGAGGTAATAGCAATCTTACCTTCCTGCTGATGCTATCGCAGCACTGGATGAGCCCCTTCATATGGATCATGGCACAGTGCACATATCCTGTCTGCAGCCAGGTTCATCATCGTTGTGTTCTCTAGAGCTTTTATAGCATTTTCTTAGAAGTAAACAATTCTGTTTATGATTGCTGCTGCCAGGTAAAGGAATGTTCATGTAGACGTGCTGCTTCATCTCAAGATAAGACAAAGTATGTAGATGGTGTTGTCCACGTCTGGGACCCACACACAGGCATCTCTGTTACAGTTTATCAGTCGAGTTGGTCCAGCAGTCACTGAGTTGGCTGAGAGCAGTACGCTCCTACACATCTCCACAGAACGAGCTAAGGAAAGTCATTGGATGGGCTCAGGTTATTTATCAGTTACTCGTGCTAACATTCGGGTCTCTACAACCAAGACCTGTGGTCATCCTCTGCCTAGATTTGGCTCAAAACCACTGTCTCCTAGTTACCATGTCTTCTGCAGGGGCCCACTACACAGATCAAGTGAATCACAGGAAATCTGCTCTATCCCAAAAACTGCTTCGCTCGTGTACAGCAAAGAAAATGTCATATTCTGTGAAAATCAGTTAATGACTGGAAAATTTTTTTAGCTGAGTCAAAAGAAGAACTGGAAAGAAAGCTACAATCTACAATCTCGGCACATTTAAATGTTTCCTTGATTTTGTAAACAAGGCTGAATTGACAGGTAAAATAGCAATGTCCATTCTGTGTGCCTTTGAAAACAGCTGTCAAGGAAGATCAAAACCAGTATCATTTCCAGGCTAAAAGTAAGGTTTGAAAAGCACTGTACTGCATGTATCTCTCAGTCATGCTTTGTTCTTTTTGCAGTGCTCTGGCACAAATGGGCTCTCAAACCAGCTGATAACGCTGATCACCTTGGAGGGACAGATGAAAAGAGTCTCTTCTTGAGAAGACTGAGAACATTTTGCACTTCTGGGTCTTGTCTGCCTTGCCACTGGGGAAAGAGCTTCCACCTCTGGAAATGGGTTTCTGTAACAAGGAACGTGTAGGTGGCCCTGCTGCAATCACAACATGCTCCACCTTGGCCAGAAAGTGCAAGCAAGGTCAGAATCCCCATCTTTGAAGATAAATTGCAGCAATTCCCAAATTCTAACTTTTTTGTATTAGCATCTGGAATTGACCAATTGGAGCAGTTCTGCTTAACAAGCTGGCTCTTGACTAAAATATCACTAAAATTAAGGGACTTCTAGAATGACTTTCTGCTTTTCCCATACTGATGCTCTGATTTGCAGAAGACAGATGAAATTATGAGTTGGATCCTGTCTATTTCAGTGCAGAGTGCTAACAGGCACTGTAGATGTAGAAATCTTAGGCTATCATCAAGACTTTCTTCATAGCAGGTTATCTGGCAGATGAATCTCTCACATGGGTATTCAGGCAGACTCAGAAATAATGGCCGCATTTAGGCAAATACTGGACAGCCTTATTTTTGCCTTTTATACTGCCTAAAGCCCCATTTGAAGTGGGAATTTTACCCATCAGAAACCTTTCTTTATGTCTTTTCATAACTTTTTGCATAGGAAAAACAGTGGTGTGAGTTATACACTGTTTTGCTCCAGGGACCACTACTAATTCAGCCTCTTTCATAAGGAGAACATGCCAGCGCTCTCCTTATCTGCACCTTCTGAAAGACTTTCTGAGCACAGTGCTGGTTATTTACAGTATTTTATGGCCACTTACAAGACCACTGGTTACCAGATTCTTGTTAGACGCTGTGGGCCGGAAGAGAAGCAAAACCTCAAACTCACTGAAGCCCAGCATTGCTGTGCTGGTTTAGGCGTACTCTCCCTTGAAATGGATGGAAGTCAGACCCCTAATGAGCTGCCTTGGTAGGACTGACCCTGCGCTGGTAATGGTGAAGGTCCCCTACAACTTAGTGATTGCACTTAGAGGATAGCTGGAGAATGGAGGAGACTCTTGCTTCATGTTAGTCAGTTGGACAAGCACTAAAGATTCCTTCCCACACGGGCTGGTGACAGCAGTATCATTCCTTTTCATGGTCCCAGAAGGTAAATGTCAGTCTATTCAGACCTTCATAACCTTATTTTAATTTTATTTGTGACACTTCTACTGAGGCCACATTTGGACAACAACCGTGGAGAGTCGTTAATTCTGCTGCGGTGACTGTCCCCCAGTGCTGGTACAAACCCTTTTAATCCACACTGCTCAGCACATGTGGAAAGGATGTGCAGTCTTCCAGGAAGCTTTTCATATGCTATTCACTTCTAGCAGAAGGAAAGGCTTTCTCAGCTTTCCATTTTAAATATTGAATCAAATTGAGTTTGAAGATTATTGTTTCCTTATGCAAAATGAATGAATAATTAATTGTCCAGGGATTTCTCTGTGTAGTTCCCATCCCTGAGGAATTTTAGCAACTGATGGAGTCCTTGAGATTGAAAATGACGACATGAACAGAGGAAGTGCAGTCTCTGCATGAATATTTATGACTATTCCACATCATATTCTGTCAACAATCCCACTGTTGCTAAAGCATGCATCCAAAGCTCATAATTTATGGCACATGTGATGATGATACGTTTCAAATAATGCACATGATGTGATCACCTGTAATTTCAATGGAATAGCTGGCAATGATACACACCCAGCATGCATTACAGTAGCTGTAGAAGAGTTATTATGGTGGGATGCAAATATTTGAAATTAACAATGTACAAAATTTGGCAAGTGCTAATAGAGCCATTAAAACACAGCTGAATAAAATAGATGTGCACTGTTCCATACAATGGAAGTGTTTAAAAGTATTCAGACCCTGAAAATTAAGCTCTCCATGTTGTTCAGGAAACACAGCATTGCAACCCAGCCTCTCTCAGCCACGTTCCTGCTGAGGTCTCTCTCACTGGTACTCCCCACCCAGTTGTCCCAGCAGCATGCTTATTCACCTGCCCTGTCAGCTTACAGTGGGTACCTCGGGACAGACCCAGCCTAAACCCAAGAAAAATAAAGGATAGGATCAGTTTACAGTTATCTGAGATCTCTCAATCTCCCCTCTTTGCAGCAGACTCCCCAGTATTTTCCAGCACAGATTTCTTTCCAAAAACCCTCAGTCTGGAAACAACTTGTCTAAATATGGAAAACCTTTTGTGGCTTGTGGGTATCGCTGCTCTAATATTAAAGGACATCCCCTTCTTATCTGGAAAGTGCATGGCCATACTGGATTTATTCCATTTCTGACAGAACATATGTAGCGATAACACTTACATAGAAGTATAAAATTGTTTCAGTGGCTTTTGCAAGCTGAATGAACTCAAATTCCCGAACATCTTGGGTGTTTCTTCCTAGCTGTAGATGCTATAATGCAAATCCAGCAATTAATGAGTAAACTTCAAGAAGGCTTGAAGTTGCTTTCAATGAAGACTCAAATGTTTGGAAACTTTTTCACAGCAATCAGTTTCCTGATGTCATAAAATTGATCTGGAAATCTCACAAGGACTCTCATTGCAAGGTCAGCAATTCAAGCCTGTGATGCCACAAAGCCACTTCATGGTATCTTGAGGGCTGCTGCTGACAGTAGAAAATGAAAATGGATATAAAAGAAAAAAAGCATCTTTAGAGTTGAGCAGAAATAAAATTTCTCCATCTTCTATGAAAACAGTGGCCAGACAGAGCAGAGAGATCCAAGAAGTGTCCCACCTGAGGGGAAAAACCTTCAGTCTGCATTCATATTTTTGTAGATACCAGAAAAAGCAGGGAAGAAACTCTGTAGAAGTCCCAGAGACGGGAAAAACTTCTGTTAATTTTTTTCACGTTCTCAAACATAATCAGTGAGGAGAGACAAGAATTCACAAATTCTGATATTCCTGGTGAATATGCTGAACCTGCTGGAATTCAGTCTGCTCTGACTTTCAGAACTGCTGCATTTTAACTTTGAGATGAAAGCCTGGATAGGTCATCGAGTAACCCAGACTGGTTCATCTGTTTTCCTTTTCTCTTTCTTAACACATTTTCATGAAAGACATTAAAGGTGCACACTGTATGTAAGGAATCAAAATACCAGATACTACTGCATACATCTGCAGAAATATAGAATTTACATCACAGTGGATCTTTTGGAAAAGGGGAATGGATCCTGGCTGACTCTCTTAGGAAGCAGAATTGCAAAATGTATTTGTGTCCTCTAGGAACAGCTTTGTGCTCAAGAGTTTGGGTGCTCCAGCTGCTGTCTTTGGGGGGTCTATACAAAAGCACAGCTTAGTCTAGGCACTAAGTCACCACCTTAGGTGATTCCCTCTCTAAGGCAGGTGTACTAATTGCAGGTATTATTCTTTTGTGGAGATCATGCTTTTTGTGAACAGGAACTTCTTTTATACATTTCATTTATGCCTGGGAGGAGAAGCCTCGCTGTTTTTGTGATAATTTCCAGAAGCAGTGTACCTGAAGATGGCACATTTGGAAAGTACATTATTTCATACTGCTGCATAGCAGCAATTGGCACCCCATATCAAAGATGCTACTTGAGCAATATAAAATATTAGCCAACACCCACAAGGAGAAAAAGATTTCTTTCCTATCCCTAAATATACCTCTGCAGAGTACCTGTTCTATTGCATTTAATCTAATTTACCACAGCAGAGATGAACACCCTCCCCGCAACCATGCTATTTTTTAAAAGAGATTGGTGATTCAGCTGAATGGTGACTAAGCCACTGACAAATTTTCCCTGTTAGTTTTTGTGTATAAAAAGATGCTTTGCTGGGATGTATCATCTGCAGATACCACTATCTTGTTGGAGTGAATAGGAGTTTTCCAGTCAAGCTACATTACTTTTTTTACCATTTAAAATTGTATTCATATGAAGCTTTTAGCACGTTTCAAGGAGGTATCAGGTCATACAGTTGAGCCACAACAGAGACAATGCAAAACAGGTACTGTACGTGACCACTGGCAGAAACTGCTTGTTTAATTTACTTTATATGAACTGAACGTATCTTCTGAAAGGATAAACAGGGATACATTCCGATGAACAGAAGAGCAGAATCATCCCACATTCTGGAGGTTAGCCCTCAACTCAAAAGCTGCAGTTTAAGTTGCTTGCTCTCTACCAACTGTTGCCTTTGGCAAGTACAGTACTACGTCTATGGACTAGAGATGACACGGCCGCCTTCTACAGCCGTTCCTGCCTGCAAGATGCCAGCTAATATAGCAGAATAAGGAGGGGAGAAGAAGAGTTCTTAATTTACATCAGCAGAGGGAAAGAAATTAAATAGGTGAAGTAAGCTAAACTGGAAATGAAGTTAAGGAACAACTATTACAGTCTTTTGAGAGGGGCACTTGATTCTGCTATAGCTCCTTTGGAAACTTCTTTCCAGTGACTACAGCAGAAACTCCTGTTCGTGACATTCATCAGGATGTAAGTTTGGAAAAATAATAATCCTGGCAGTTCACTAGCGGGTTTGTCTGGTACTGAAAAACTGATTTCCCGGGATACTATTTTTTTAAAATCTACCTGTAGTTCTGTCTGGTTTCTCTGATGATTTACAAGACTAGATATCCTATTTTCTTGCCATGGTGAGAACGAGTCTTATAGAGCACAGGCTAGCATCTGTCCTTCTCTTCACCTTGATTCTAAAATCTCCCAGCTTGTGTCAGTGAAAGTTGTTGCACATTTAACTAGCTATTTTGCTTGATGCAGAGTTAAAGACAGTTCAGTAAATAAACCATCTATTATTTCCATCCTCATAAGTCAATAATGAAAATGATGTCACTCACCAGACAGCATATGCAAATAAATGTGTATATGATAGACTGCAGCTGAATTTGCTGGCATCTAATAAGTGTTTAATTGCCTTGGAGTGCTACTAAAAAAAGCAATATTATTCGGACTTTTTTCTTGCAAATTGGTTTTAAAAGCATACGGTCAGCGTTGTATAATCGAAGTCTTATAATTAAAACTAAATAGGTTAGAAATTATAAGGTAGAAGGAAATAAAAGCTCAAGAGCACGTATGCATATGGCTAAACACAGATTAGCGTGTGGCGAGGGGTGTTTGTGTGTAGGTCTAAATGTTGTGCTCAAGTACTATGCCTGCTAGGGATTACCATTACAGCTTAGGAAGAACTGTGGTTATCTAAGGAGGCCTCAGGGAAATGAATTCTTTCCTGGGGCTGGCATGAGTATAAATTAACCAATTAAGGCACCTGTATCAATATAAGCATTCTGACTCATTGTTTAATGGGATAATTGGAATTCTGTAGAGGAAATAAAGTTGATTACAAGGATCAAACAGAGGGAAAGCTCTCTAAACTTGCTTGTGTCTCTTGCATGTGACAAGCTGTAGCTTAGGGGCCAGTGAATCTGTTATGAGATTGCTGACGTGGATCAAATAGCAATATGGGGAGTGAAAGATCAGATCATTACTTTTTAATGCTCACAACAAAATTGTGTGCATACTTATCTACGAAGAAATAGACAAAGCTCTGTATGTTTAAGAATAAACATGAAGTCTATGTTCCAACTTCTCTTATGTATCTGAATTCCCAAATGTCGTAGTTTTACCTGATGAATTGTTCTTGATATAATGCAATTCAGCAGATGATTTTCCCTATCACTTTATATGCATCTATAAAATAGCTTGCAATACGATTACAATCCTAAGTACATGTAGGTGTCTAATCTTTGCCTTTGATGGGTAGATTTGCGCATCAAAGCGTATGATGAACAGCTGGTGGAAGAGAAAAAGTCGAAGAGACAAAGGGCTAGCTGGGTTCTTGAACTCAAGGATGTATCACATGGATGATTTACTCTCTATAAACAGAAGACAAACTGATCTCCAGAGAGAGGGAAGAATGGAAGGGAAATTCAGCATATTCTCAGGAAGCCATCTTTCACAAAAGTTCAGCACGCCTTTCACCAGAGTACGTTTGAAGAAGAAAAGGAAATGGCATGTGTGCTTCTTGTGTCCAAATGTATGCTTTCCTTTGAAGGATTCAAAATAATTTTGGCCAACGGAAACTGAGGCCTGCTTAGCTTCTCTTTCATGTTTCTGAATGGTAAGAAGATTATTTGGGAGAAAAAGAGAAAATCAAGTAAAATAAAAGACCTGGCATTATCTTTTCATCATGTGTCAGATTAAAGTTTTGGGTGTACCAGACACACTGTATTTTATCTGGGATATCCATAGAGAAACAATAAAGAGCACCTCACTCTCTCTTCATTTATTCCCATTCTCCTGCTTTTTTTTTTTTTT
>VYXH01004212.1:428654-476949 GCA_013397275.1 Burhinus bistriatus
TTTTTGTTCTTCCTTAAATCTGGCAGCTGCCATTGGAGATGGCGTTAAACTGAAAACAGTTCCTAAAAAACAAGAAGGTATGGTATCCAGTGCCAAATACAGTTACACAGTATCCAGAGTCCAAAGGTGGTTGGACTTGATGATCTTAAAGGCCTTTGCCAACTTAAAGGATTCTATGATTCTATGAATTTTGTACGTACTCTCTTGGGAACTACTGACTGTGCTCAGGAATGGCTTTAGACCCAGGAAGTTCCTCAAAAAAGGCTAAGGCTCAAGCCTGGGCCCCTTCTCATCTCCCACCCTGCACAGGATAAGTTGCAGCACTACTTGATCTACCCTGTGGAAAACCTGGACGACGACCCTGCCTGCCTGCCTGCCTCAAACCCACCTCTGCGCTCAGGACAATTTGTCATTGAATAATTTCACTAGTATTTGGTCAGAATGTTTTTCTGCAGTGGGCCACTGTGATGCAGTGTGTTTCTCCCTAAAATCTGTACTAAACTATTGCTCTCCATGTTCAGAAACTGTACTTGTGGAATGAAAGATTGTACGCCCACTTTAATCTTCTCTCGTGTGGTATTCTCTAAAATAAGGGAAAAATCTGTCATCCCTTGAAGTTTTTATCTGTAATAGAGTAATTGTTAGATATAATATAATATTCCACATACTTCGAAATAGAGTAATGAGTAGAAACACTCAACTGAAATATACTGGAAAACATGGAAATCCAAATGCTTGTATTTTACACTGCATTTCCCTACATTTCCCTGTATTTACATTGTATTGTTTACTTTTTAAGTCCAGCCCCTACTCTTCGGGGGGCAAAGATCTCTAAAGGACTCCAGCTGTAATGTGCTGTGTCTCTCAGGATGTATTTCTTCCATGTGGTGTGGTATAAGAATCCTATGGTTCAACACGGGAACTGCAGTAGCAGCTGGGAACCACACAATAGAATAAGGACCAGTATTATAACTGTCTTTAGGCTGCAGGAATTCTCTTCTACTTCAGGAATGTGAAAATATTTTATCTTGATTGAAAATGTCGAACATTTCTCTTCTAATTTAATGGAACTCTGACATTTCATCGTTTTGCTTAATTTTACATCAAAACCAAATATGAAAAGGGATGGAAATTCTCAATTTCATAATAACTGACTCTTCCTAGGACACACAACACACCATAGCATTATTGAAACTAACAATAATATTAATAAAAATATCCCATAAGCTCCAGAACACATGACAAAATATATACTATTATTCTCCATAATGAAAGTCTATCCACCTTATTAAACTTTGATGATAAATGTTGCCCGTACTGGACATGATGATTTTTGCAAATTGTACAAATGAAACTAATGATTCTTCCTCAGAATTACACACACATAAATAAAGTACGTGCATGCTGATAGAAACTGAGGACATGCAGAAATTCTTTAAATGAAACCACATTGAACATGCATTAGGATCCCTCTGTAGAATAAAATCAGAATAATCGCATTAGGAGAAAAGGAATATAAAAAAAAATGCACTTTTTACAGGCATGCAATGAAGTTAGTGTCTCAGCACATACTGCATTCAGCTTTGAAATGCGTTTTATTGACCTGAAGCTTAAGCAAGTGGGATGACTCAAGGGTAATTGACAGGAGAGAGAGAAAGAAGTGAGATATTGTCGTATGTGCCCTGAGCTGTTTTCTAACCACAAAACCCTCCAATACATTATGTAAATGTATGCAGAACTCTTGTAATTAAATATTACAGATAAATCCTTGCTGAATACAACTATCATGTCTTTCAAATATGCCTGTTCTGGAGAAACTCACCAAACCCCCACCACCACATCACAATAAAAAGAACGTATTCTGCTCTTGGCATTTCATATAGTGTAAGGTAAAGTATACTCTGTGTTGCCACTTGCAGCAACAAAGACAACAACAGCAGCCTGTGATTAGGACTCTGAAATCTCTCTCTATCTGAGATATTGCTTTCTAAAATCAAATTCAGGCAGAGAGAAAAGGAGAAGCAAACAAGTTTACCCCAGCCCTGCAATAGTAAATAATCAAGAGAACTACTTGAGGAACATTAAGTGAAGCACCAGATTCTTCAAATAATATGTTAATTGAAATACGGGTGTTGAATATCCAATTATCTGCAGATCTGTCTTCTCTCAGAGAACGGAAAGGGCACAGAAGGGTTAGCTTGCGGTGAACAACACTGCAGGGGGAAAAAAGAGACAGTCTGTGAACTGGAGGACAAATCTATCTCAACCTAAAATTTGTCATCAGCTATGTTGTACAGGCAGTCTTTTCAAATACATGACAAATGACACTACTATTCATAGAGCAGGCATAACACAGGTTGCCACACTGTAAATTGTTAGCAATGCTGCCCCAGGGACCAAGAGATGTTATGCATTCAGCTGTGGAGCACCGCGGACCGAAGGTGTGCTCAAGTGGAAATTACAGCTAACACAGTAAGAATTATCTAACAGTTATGTGTAACTAAGCTTTACGGTTTGTTGCAAAAAAATTATCGTCTTGGCTTTTGGTGCCTCTCTTTGCGCTTGCACTGCATTTCAGGAAATGAGAAACCTCTCATCTCTGGCTATAAGGCAGTAGTGTTTTGGTTTGCTGTCAGGTCAGGGGAGCAGATTCATCCAAACACTTCACATCAGTCCTGGATTTGCACAGCTACAGAGAAAGGGTGCACCTTCAGCCCACTTATAAACCCCTACTGTCTTTTAAAATGTATTTTAAGAAGGGCACAGGTTCACAAGCCAATCAGTTCAATAAAGCTGTACGCATAAAAATATGCGGATAATTTGCTTCTGGCTTCTTCATGCAGCTTCATGGGGAATCTTGGCTTCAGGCCAAACAACTGCAAAAGCAAAGCTTTTTCCCCTCAGCATTTTAGCAAAGTGCACATAATACATCATTAAGTAAATTAGTGTTGTAACAGGTTTCAACTGATCCATCTTGGGAAGTCAAATGAGAACCAAAAATAGATCCTGTTTTCAGTGTCCCCTGAGTGGCAAAGTGATTTGAAAACCTCCCTTGCCACAGGAAATAAACAAATAAAAAACAAATTTGGCAACTATTCAGTTATATGTATGTGCAAATTCAGGACCCAAGGAACTGTTTATTAGAGAGGGCCAATCAACATATCTAGCAAGGGTAGGAAGCAAGCGTGACCCTCCAAGAAAACCCCTTCCTCTGTAGTCAGACGCTCTGTGGCATTTACAAGGGAAAACTCCAGCCCGAGTATGCAATGATTGTCAAAGATACCTCTGCGGAGCGGTGCAGAACACCTAAATAGCCATGTACCATCAGTATATCTATGTTTTAAAGGACAGGCAAAGTCTAGGTGAAGATATGAGCAGGTACTACTTATGGGAATAAAGAGTACAGGACAGTATAAACGGTACAGATTGTAACTTCAACTTGAATCATGAAAAGGGGGAAAAAAAGCCCTTGGAAAATTCCTGCAGAATAGCATAGCCATCAAATCAGTAATAAACACAGCAAGCATTTTGAAGCAGAAGAGCCCTAACCTTTATTGCCTTTAGGTATGATAGGATTATATGCAGTTTCTCAGGTAACTGCTACTGGAGTTGTGTGAGATAAGGAATTGTATTTTCACAAATGGAAACAAGATGGTCTCACTTGAAAGTTTAGTACTTCCTTAAAATATTTATGTAATAAAAGTGGTCCCTGGCAAGAAAATCTAGATGTGTTGAATGAGAGGACAAAAAGAAAAAACAGTAGCTAAGCATTAAGCTCCATTTTTAGTACATACTTTTTCCAAAAGTATAGTAACATAGTGTATGATTTCATAGAGACAGTTGAGACCAAATCCCTGAAAGAAGAGTTGTTTCACTGAATGTACGTGACTAGCACAAACCAGACTGTCCCTAATTTTGCTAAAAACACATGCATGTTAAATTATTTTTCTTAATGCCTGTTAGTAGGATTGGCACCAAGTAACTAAAATTACTCACTTTTTCTATCATTGTTGTTAATGTGAGCGTGATGTTCTGTTTGCTTTTCCAAAGGTCATGTCTAGAGTACTCATTATTAGTGGCAGTTTCTCCATATTTTAGGAGACAGCACGGTTATCACGACACCGAGCTAATTATGATTAGCTTGAAGAAAGCAAAGCATCCCTTCATCTCCAACTCTGTAGGACAAAAGGAAGAGGGAGAACAGGGGATATATTAATAGCATTTTATACAAAAAGGTCTTGATTTTGTTCTACTCATGTGGAGTCACATTTGAAGAAAGTGAAAGGAGAGAAAGTGAAAGGAGGGAAAGGAAAAGTATTTCCTGGGTCCTTAGAAGAATAACAAATGGGTTGTTAATTGGCAAGTGTTTAAATGGCTGGTTCTAATCAGGGTAAATGGGCTTGTTTTTCCAACACTGGGTCTCACATCAAAACAACAAGAAACAATTGAAAAATCTCTGCTGAAGAAAGCAAGAGGAAGTGGGTTGTCACCAGCTGTTCAAAGACAAAATCCTGCAATAAATGTGTAGCAGCAGATGCCATGTGAAGCGAGGGGAATGTAAATGCATATGAGTCATCCCACAAGCTTAAGGGGGGAAAAAGCTGCAGGCAAGATCCTGGGGGAAAAGATTTTTGTGACTTTAACCATTTCTCCACTTGCTTTGTACTTTATTTGAGTACACAGTATATTTTTTGTTGGAAGAAGGTGTCCTTAAGCCCCTTTAAAGAGCCGCCAGTACCAGGAAAGTATCTTACAGAGATATTATGCTTTGAGCCTATCACATCAAAAAGGAGATGATCCAGCATCATTGTCTGTCCAGCAGGGAAAGCAGTTTAAAACATTTCCCCCCTGTCCCCTCTCCTTTTAGACTAGACTAGACTAGACTAGACTGGACTATTTCTGTTGGAAGGAATTTACAATGATCTAGTCCAACTGCCATTTAGGTTCATGGCAACAAAAAAAAATTGTTAAAAGGATAATTTTTAAAATTTGTAGCATTTCACTGATTTGTTTTCCAGTGCAGCTTCATAAATAGCTCCATTTGCACACTGGGAAAAAATAGAAAATAGGTGTAGTGGCAGAAATAGAAGAACTACACTCTGCATCTCACAGTGATAACCCCAAGGATCCCATCTCAGGAAGGGTGCCCCTGGGCCAGCCGGGGTAAGTCCTTGTAACAGTCAACACATGATGGAACTTGAACTGCAGGTGACAGCAGGATGCATTCCAGGAGATTTCAGTAAAGTCTTCTTTCTCTAAAAGAAATAGCAAGAAAGAGACAGAGGGAGGAGTCCCAGACTCAGCTCCTGCCTTGGCTGTCCCAACTATACATATCTAAGCACTGTTATGCTCTAGTCATTATGAAATACACACAGATTTCTGCAATCCCACAATCTTATAACAAAATAGGTCATCGGGGATTATCAAATTAATTGCAAAATTATCTTCTTCTTTTTCCCCAGCAACACCAAGCTCTTATGTAGAGAGGAAAAAAAGGCATTAGCAGTAGACTCTGCATAGAGGTGAATCTACATTTGGAACCCATTTTTATGTCTTGTGCTGCCGTGTTCCACTGTGACAGATCCTGAGAATTCCCTCCTGCCAGTCGCCATAGCTGATTTCTCCACCAAATTCATACTGCTTAAAACATCACAAACAAGGAGAGGCTTTAAGGTGGTTGAGCTCTGGGGGCTTTTTTGCACTTTAAAGGTGAACTCCAGGGCTGACTGGAAAACATTGATTTCATTTTGTGAAAATGTGTTCATCTTTTGATATTAGAGTCTTTCCTGATTTAAAAAAAACCCAACCAAACAACAAAAAAGAGAGAGAGGGTGAGGAGGAAGGGAATAGTCAATGGTGTAGAGATTTGGAGATTCACCTGTGACACAAGGGACCCAGTGGAAAAGTCATTATGCTCTGAGTTGTGCAGGGTTAGGATTTTCAGTCTCCGGCAGGGTGATCCCATGAACCTGGTGCCAGGGGTTCACGTTGAACTTCTGCCGCATAAACCCAGGGAATCCATCAGTGGTTGGGGGCAGGGGGTAGGGAGGGTGGGCATATAACATTATAGTTTCCATTGAGCTAATTTATCTGCAAAGCTACTCTAAGAAACAAAAAACCCAAACACATTTGTGCCTGGTCACAGGAAGAAGGTTTGAGGACTGAGCTTTGCCATATCTCGTTACAGAGCACAGGCAGAGGCCAAGCACTAAGGAGTCCTTCTTCTGTACCTGAACAAATTAAGTAGGAAAGGAATGAAATGAGCTCCTACTGCCCTTCATCCCTTGCTTGTCAGACGTGCGATTGAAAGAAACTGCTAGTGGCATTACACGCAATTTGAGCCAGATTTTTCTCCAGGCCCATGATGTGGTCGCTGCCCTGATAGTATTTCCCATGGCTGGTGGCTGGGGTCCCACTGTGGGAAGGGACGGGGCAGCTTGGGGGAGCCTGACAGCACCCGCGCTTGCTCCTCAGACCTGGGTGGTAAATAAATTGCGAGGTGACCAAATCTATAGCTCACGGTGTTTTGTTCTTCAGTGATGAAACCAGACTGCAAAGCAGTTACTATATTTCCAAGGGACGGGAAATCTAGCCCGACTTGATTTTCTCATAAATGATTAGATTTTATATTGTGCTTATGTACTTCTCCTAATCAAATTGGCATGTTGGTTCAAAATCAACCTAGCAGAAAAAGTCTCATTTTCTTACCCATTCCGCTTTATTTATCACCTGGATTTACCAAAGTTGTGAGGTGGTTTGTTTTTTTTTTTAATTCTCTGACTAGGCCCAGTTCTGCTTAGCTTATAAAAATTGAAACATTCATCGCCCAAGGTTGCAAAAGCAATGAATATTTATAATCCTATCTTCCCAGCACACTCAGAGGTGTCTCACAGCATGACTTCACATTAGGAATGTCCCACCTGTGGGGATCATTCAAAAAAACACAGATTACAAGTCTGTACAACATAGAACGAGGTCAATACCCAAATTATGGGAATTATCACCTTAAAAAAGGTTGCATATCTGATGACACACTGCACCAACACTGATTTATAGGTGTTGTACTAGCATGACTCTCCCCTGTGAAGACAGTATTTCAGCTATTAAGTTATGACATTATTTCCCAGTTCTTGTTCTAAGCCTTCACATGAATAAGCTGTAAACAGCGTAATGCACTCCTCTCACCACTTACAAAGGTACCCCCTGTCTCCAACAGCAAGGAACAAAAAAAGGGTTTCTCACCTAGCATTGGAGCACAGGGAAATATTACAGTGTAAAGAACACAGTGACTGGTGACAAATCACACGCAGGACTCCAGTGATGAGAGCTGCTTAGAAAATACCTCGAGTGAAACTTCGTGATCCTGCAGGTATCTTCTGTTACTTCATTGCAGACCTATTTCCTCTCCTAGACTGAGGCCACACTTAAGAAAACCAAGCCCCACCCCTCCATCTCCAAAAACACAAGTAAAACTTAACATTAATTCAGATGATTTTCCTATTTAAGACAGGGCTACGAGGGGAAGAGACAGTTTTAACGCTTGGCAGACAAATACGATTCCTTCCATTTTGCAAACAAGAAATCAAGGTTCAGCAGCAGCACTGGAATTAGAAACTATCTAGAGGCCATTTTGGGCCAAGAAAGTTTTGCCATTGATTTTAATGCACCAAGATATAATGTATCCTCTAGTATCCTGCCCTTTCCTATTTTCCCCAAACTTAGGGCGAACCATTAAATTGATGCTTGCCCTGTAAATCCCATAAGCTATTAATGTAGTTCCCTTAGCTGGAAGATAGATTAATGACCTGAAACTACTGTAAAATATTTGCTACTTCAGTGCAAATTTATATCATATTTTATCCACATTTTGTACGCACATCCAGCACTTACTTCTGCAAAAGATACCAGAAGGAACTGGACTTTTAAATGCCAAAATTCTAAATCTTATCTTAAAATTTTTAATCAAACTGTTTAACACGTGCGTTTTAAATTTCAGAATTTCCATTTTTTATAGTTCACTCACTTCACTAAAAACAAAGAAAAATTTTAAAACTCAGATGCGTTTAGGAGTTTTTTTAAATACTAATAAAGATTTTTAAATGCTTTATGTTTTTCAGGACTCCACTCTTCTCTTTAGTCCACAGCTTGGGCGAGGACTAAATATTAATGTCTTCCGTTTTACTCAGGTTTAAGTTTTCAGTTCTAAGGTAAGTAGTTTTAAAGTTTCTAGGTATTGTGTGCTATCACACAAATCATTTTTGTCCACAGTCTCCTGTCTTTTTTTTATTTTTTATTATAATATCAATTCTTCTTCCACTGCCTAAAACAACATAGTTCACTAAACATTTTTCTCTGATATTAGATGCAATTTCTGGACAAAACAAAACAAAACAAAAAAGAAAAAAAAGAAAACATTAAAATGGCTGCATGCCTAAGAAACACATTTAGTCATAGAAAACTCTGGTCCAGCCTCCTTTCTGTAGGAACTAAAACCTACCTCAGGTAAGTACAGCAGGCTGTTAGGTTTTCTGTTGGTGGTGTTTAGAGGAAATAAAGGGAGTGGCAGTGGAAGAAAAGGTAAAGTTGTTTTCTCTCACTGTTCCTTCTTGCCAGTACTTTTCAAAAGCTTGGTCTTTATTTGTAAACAGTAAAAATGGGTTAAATCTTCAAACTTTTAGGAAAATTTCTCTTTTCTTCTACACTTCAGACCCTCAAAATTAATCAAAAAAAGGTAAGTTATGAAAAATCACAGAAAACAAACAGCAGTTTGGAATTAAACTATGCATTTTATTTTCTGCTCTATATTTGCTGTTACTATAATTAATGAATAAAACGTAGCCACTTTACAAATGCTTTATTATTGAATCCTGATGCTCTGTTTTGGCACCAGCACTAGGTACCAAATCACAAGATAAGTTGAACACTGACTTGCAACCACATTCACTTACACTTGATCAAGCTGTCTTGTAAACGTCATTAGTTGTTATTGGGGATTGTTTTGGCCAAAACACTTTTTGGGAGCACATTTCAGACACTCACCCCTCTCTTGATTAGAAACATCCTTCACATCCAGTCTAAACATATTTGTGCCACATTTATCCCTATTTGCTCTTGTGTCAACATTTTCTGCTTATTACTTTGTGGTTAGATCACGGGCAGCAAGCACCTTCAGCACCTCTTTGGCCAGACTGAGGAGATCAAGCTTTTTAGACTCCAAAAAGAAAAGGGAAAAGACAATCTGTCTGACTACAGCTCCCTTGGTTTAAATCTGTTTTTCTTAAAGGCAGGTGACCAGAACAACACATGGTAATCCAAAACCACTGCCAACAATATCAGTGAGACCTCCTTCTCTCTCCTGCAGTACACCATTCAGCACATCCAGAGAATCTCATTAATCACTTCCACGGCTGCATGACATTCGTAGTTTGTAATCAACCTGTTACTGGCTACCATGAACCTGCCTTTCTCTGCTTATAATCTCCAGACAATAAACTCCCAACCTCAAAGCAAGCATTTTTGATATTAGTCTCCAAAGGCATTCCTGGAGCTTTATCATCATGTTTCAACAGCCCTGTTCCTTAAGGTCTTCTGGCCCCTCTGACATACAGCCATTCCCTGCACAAACAAGTTTCACCAGCAAAGTAATGTCGTTCTTTCTGGAGATGTTAGTGAGACATCAAGGAAGCTCATCTTTCTGTTCTCTGATGTCCTGGTGGCACATCTGTCAAGAGGTCCTGGTTATACAAATTCTAGTTCTGCCTGATTTTGGAATACATATCTAATCCTTCTCACCTGTCCTTCCTTCTTTCTCCGGATCATCATACCTTCTCTCTTGGTCTCTATATGGTCCCTTTTACTCCTGAAGTAGTTGCTTCTGACTGTAGGGGTTGTATCTGCTCCCTTTGCCAAGCTAGTGGTTCTTCTCTGCCCTCCTGCCACCCCATTTCTGAATTCTGCTCTTTCTCATTGTGCTTCAAAGCAGCTGATGTGCTCCACGGTCCTCTCTCCTCTAGCAGCCAGACTTTTCCCTGTCCGTGTTTGCAAGTTTCTGTGGATTGTCCTTTCTGTCTGTGGATCAACCTGCCACATCCTCTTGTTCAACAAGGGTCTTTCAGTCTTCCCGTCTTATCCTCTTTCCCACATTATTTCTTCAGTGGTTATTTGAATGCCACCATTTGTGTGACTGTGCTTTCTCCCTTCCAGTTTGTGAAGGTACACTGGCAGATGACTGGGTCATGCCTTGAGGTGTAGCTCAACAAACTGACCATGAGAAATTACTGAACATGGCAGAAAACAGAGCGAGAAGGTAACAAGCGTTACGGACAATGGCATGAAGAATGACTGAATTTCACAGATGGTTAAGAGGGAGTGATGTGAAGATGGCCAAATCTCACAGATAACAGAGGGGAGAACTGGGGACATTTTGAAGAGTGAAACCTTGCTAGACCACCGGGGACTGGTAAATGATTGGCTACATAACCCTATCAGAAACACCAAGATTGGATACAGAGGTAGCGAAAGTGAGACCTGTGGGGAAAGAGTAATACGGGTGGGTTTTGATTTGAGAGGAGACAATGGTGGAGAAAGAGAGGTGCTCACAGGCATGGGAAATGGAGAGGAGGGGGACAAAAGGGGCCAGCTGAGTTGCTGGTCAGTATGCTTGAGCCCTGCACCTGATCACCGCAATCTATCCTATCTTCTCATTCAACTCACTTCCTAACTATTTTCTGTGTAAGGATTTGGCTTTGCCTAACACGGGAATTATTGCACGGACCCTTCGTGTGAGAAATAGCTGCAGTCAGGCATCTGCTGTTGGATGATGTATCGCCCACAGCTTCTGCATCCTGTCATCCTTGTTTGCTTCATTTTTGCCTTTGAAGTGAGGAAAGAGAGATAAAAGACTACGGAAGCAAGAGAGGTAGCAGTGTAGGGAACATGAAAAATTTCAGAACAACAAACTCTCCCATAAAATCCTATCCAGACACTGCTGTTTATTGTTATTGGTTCATTGGTGCCCAAGTTGCTAAGCTTTTTGGCAGGGAAAATCAGAACATACTGGACTCCACTCTGCTGTAGCCAGCATGCTTCCAGTACCCAGCGTAATTAGTTTAATGCCAGCTCGAGTATCTCTGCACTGCAGCATTGCCATACTCTGTCTCAACAAGGAAGCCAGAGAGCTAAACAACTACACCTCCACTCAAAGCTTCCTCTTGTTCTTTTGTCCTAGAGGTAACGCTACAAGCAGCACTAACAAAAAGAAATAATAAAAAAAATAAATTGGCAGTAGTATTGCCTCTGATGTCAGTAACTCTAACTGTAATAATCTCAATAAATTAGATCATTTGAAGACCCAGCAGAAGCTTTCACAAAAGCCACTGAGACCCAAGCTACCCTATATACAATACTTACAAGGGAAGAAAAAGGAAACTCACTAAACTAGAAAAATACAATCTTGAAGTTTAAACCTTGGTTTAATAATTGAAACATCATGTTCCCTAACACTACATGTGACATGCTGTGGCATGGCTTCTCTGATGTGCCAAACTCACAGACAACTCCCTGGTTTGGATGTTATTAGTCTGCTAACTGGCACCCTGTGTGTCTTAGTTCTGCTGTTGCCAGGGAAAAATAAAGTCACGGCTATAAAGCGTGGTGTGGATACCCATGCATTGCACTTGCCTTTCCAATGACGCCTTCCCCGAACGATCAGATTACAAAGGCCCACCCCATTTGGCTGGTACTATTCTCTTGAAATCCAAACTGTTTGAGAAGATAAATTATTGTTACTACATGCAATAACACCTGGCATATTTTACCCACTGAAATGTGCTATAAAATACATTTCCAAAGACTGGCAGGGAAAGAAGGATTGGCATCGGCTGCCACTAGTGACAGGTCCCTTCCTCCAGCCTTTTGCCTGAGTTGTGCAAAGCCCCCGTGAAGATTTACCCGCACCCATGAAGTCAGACTTGAGAAAAATGTCAACCTGGGCTCTTGGGTACTTCTACAAATTCTTTTAACTTTAACCTGTGAAATAGATGCTGTCTTTTGACTGTTAGCAATTAGCTCAGTGTGAGAGGATGACAAGGAGGAGACTCTGGGCTCTTGTTCAGTAATGATACCACTGCTCTCAGTTTGTCAACCAGCCAGGGACAAACAGTTTGTTGTGCAAGCGTTTCATTTTACTGAGCAGATCCCCAGTGTCACACTACAGCTGGCAAACAGCAGAAACAGAAGTAACTCCATTAAAAGCATGCACTGCACACCAGCTTTTGAATGGGACACACTTCCCACCTTCACAGTCTCCACTCTGGCTTCCCCACATCTCCCTTGCAACCACAAGTTTCAGAATACCATGCTTGCAGGTTTCCAGCCTCCTGAAAAAAACATTTAGCAGTCACACAGTGAGAAAGCTATCTTTTCCAAAACATTACATTTAAGATTGATTCAGAATTTTAATGGAGTGGGACTTCAGCTGAGAAAAGGGAGAAATTGAAGTTAATTAAAGTGCTGTCCAGTTGGAACTTTAAAATTCTTCAATCAGGGGAATATATCATACCTTGCCTCTTCCCATGTACATTGAAAAATAGAAACTGCTGTGGATTTAATTAAAACTTTGACTTAGTTTTTAGTTAATACTCTTCACTCGATTTATTAGCATTCAGTCAAGATGCAGTTATGACCCCCATCATGAAAAAGAATGTTTTCCTCCATTATGATAATCTATGTGATTTTTTGTGGCTTTTGAATTTAGGTAGAGTTTTTTATAATACCTGGGGAAAGCTGGTGAACATAAATATTACTAGGTCAGCTGGTTTAAATTTTCCTCATTCACTTGATTCAAAGGAGGAGTGTTTTGATTGTTACACTTTGCTCAATAAATTTTGGTTGTTTCCCAACAACAAATTTCAAGCTAAAAAGTCATATTTAGGGACCGATACTCAGAGATTGCATAAACCTCTTTCTGCGTCAAAGCCCGTAAGTCAAGGTCCATCACTAATGAGGGACTATGCTGCAGCTAATCCGTCTATGGGCCTACCTCGAAGCACCAGTGTACTTCATTATAACCTCTCCATGGTTTCCTCATCACCTACAGAATCCAAATCCCCGCTCACCAAATGCACCTGTATATAATTAAAAAAATTCAAATAAATTCCATCTCCTGACTATCAGCACAACTCAGAAGCCTTTTGGCATCAAGAGCAGCGGCTTTCATACTAGCATCCTTCAGGTTTGGTGCCATGTTATGACTAAAGGATGAATTCAAAAGCACGGCAGGGGCGGATAACTCAACCCACAGCTGCTCTGACAGTGGCGGAGAGTGACCTGAGCTGGTCCCACACTCCAATGGCGTAGGTCCGAATCTGGTGGGCTTTGCTCGTTCACATACAGTGCTGCACCAACAGGGCCGCACTGTTTTCAGAGGCTTTTGGGGAGTGTGGATGGAGCCAGGATGGCATGTGGCCTGGGCTAATAAGATGCTCCAGACAGTAGTACCTAACCTTGAGCTGGTGTCTGCACTGCCCTCCCAGGCATAGGCATGCTGAGGAGTCCAAAATGGACTGTGACAGTCAGTTTTCATCATCTGAACCCTCTGTGCTGATGGATTGGAATCACTTTTTGCAAATTGAAAATAAATCCCTCTGGCCTAATTGTTAAGTCAAATGCACGAGCTGAAGCCACTGCCTCCCTGCCTGCCTCAGTGGCCAGGGAAAACAGCTAAGCAACCACATTATGGACTCACAGTGTGCCTCCGGTTACCAGCGCTCAGCAGCAGAGGAAATTTTTTACCCTTCTAAATTAACCACTTCCCCAGACCCATAGAGAGATGCTGTGTTCCTTACTACAGTCTCCATTAGCACAGTACAAATCAGGAGCGGTGTCACCGAGCCTCCTAAACCATTAAATAAAATCCAACCCACGGTCTTTAAAAATGTACACACTAAGAAGATTTAGTTAAGGTGAAAATGTTAGCAATGCAAGGTCCGCTTTCACCTACAGAGGCAAATGACATGCCAAAAGACACGTAAGGCTTGGAAGAATGGGGTAAACAAAAGAAAAACTTGTATCCAGTAGTTATCTGGGAGCCCACAAGGCCGATACGCAAGTACCATCTTTTCACAGCATAGTCTGTAACCCAGGCAACCCAGATCTTTTTAAAGGTGACAGGATTCGAAAATAAGGTTGCCACTACCTACAGCCTGAGATAACCACCACAAAATAGCAGAGGTGTAGGCAGGGAGACTTGTCTGGTAGGAAGGAGATGGGAAGAGGCTCAGGAGGTTGCAGAAGGGTCAGCGTCAGGAAGCCGTGGAAAGGAAAATGCTCTCATGCCCACACACCTGCATGAGTAGGTCTGGGTCCGTTCTGTTTCTTTCTTTAAGTTGACCTATGGGTTTTCTACATGAAAATGTAGTCAGAAAAAATACAAATAAGAATAAAAGAATTCTAAGAGGTTTCCCTCCATCACTATTACAATAGAAATTAGGAAAGATAACAGCTGCTGCTCTCTGCAGCTTTCTGTCCCCCTCCCCAGCTCAGCAGTTATGATTTTATGTCACATCAAAGATCCACAGAATACGGACTTAGAAGCAAGAAAACGCTACCCAGATTTTAGAGAGACTGTATTCTTCATATTAACCGTTTTTAATCTTTGTGGATTTTCATTGTTTCATATCCTTTGCAAAAGGAAAGGAAAAAACCTCACAATAATTCCTTAAAATAATAAAACCATTTCTTTTGATGTTTTCTGTTCTGTAGACAAACTCACATAATGAAAAAATACGCCACACAAATTAATCCCACAGTCTAACATAAAACGTGGTGGATAAATCCATAGAAAGCATTAAACAGTATTGATATACTTCTATTCAGGAATGTGTTTCCATGTGTCCAGAGTAAACCAGAAAAATAGATAAAAAGCCTCAGTACATCTTTGAATGTTATTAAAAAAAAAAAAAAAAAAAAAAAAAAAAAAGAGACANAAAAAAGAAAGAAAAAAAGAGACATGAAATCCATTAGGTACAGGAACTGAAATTAACAAATCAATGTTCCTGAAATTAATTTTTCACATTCAGAGTAGTGCAGAAAAACTAAATTTAAGGCAATGTGGTAAAGAGAAACCTACCCCTTTCTAGAGCAGGAAGTAGTGCTGACAAATATGCAGGTTGTAAGCAAAAATGACATTAGAACACTCATTCAGCAACCCTAGGAAACTTCACTTGGAAAAAATGCTTCTCTCTAGAAATTGTCTACTGCAGCCTTTGAATTTTGAATTTCATGTTAGACTGTTCTAATCAACAGAAATCAATCAAATGTCTTTTTTAGAAACATCTGATACACACTCTTACCTATGATGGTGAAAATCCCCAAGGCCTGAGGAGGTACCACCCCACAGAGCACGCTGCAGAGAGCAGAGGTCCAGCAGTGGCACAGCCTCTCCACCGAGGGCACGCACAGAACAGAGTTAGCACCTCTGGCAATTCAGAAAGGTGTCGATTTAAATGAACCACCGCCATATCAACGGTAACTTGAAAGATTTGTTCCACGACACACATACTCACCACCCATATTCATACAAGCCTGAATATACACCACAAACATTTGCCAAGTGTCTCGACAAGCATTTGCAGTAGTATTAACTGAGTAAATTCACAGTGAGTTCACTCAAACTACAACAGAGCTGTGAGCATCAATCTGGAGAAGGCCAAAAAAGATAACAGGTTTATCGCATGGAGTCAATTCCTGTCTTTTAGGTAACACAGTGGGTCAGGCACATGTACACAAGAAAGTGCTTTAAAAAAGAACAAGAAACAAAAAGCTGAGAAGTCTGTATGCAATACCATGCCAGCCAATGAGTTAGTATACAAGAGCAGGCTCACCTTCTACTTGCTTCAGTTTCCTGTTCCTCGCTGAATTATGTAGTTAGAAAGGATGGATGAAACCTTGTGGCAGAAATAGGTGAATTAAAAGGAAAGAATCAGGAAAGTAAGAAGGGAACAGAGGCAATTAAGAGAAGGTTGAACAACTGTTGTCAATTCATTGACCTTGGTATATTCTGTTAGATTTTTAAAACATACTTTTTTTCCTTTAAAAATACTCACTATTGGCCACATGCCTGGATGAGTCAAAAAAGAGACACATGGGCACGCATCACACAGAGAGATTTAACATATTGTCATTGTTCTTTGGAAATTATTTCAGATAACGAGTGTTCCAGAACAGAAAATTCTTCCTTTGGTCCAAATATTACAGAAAATATTTAGTTGAAACCAGTCTGTTAGTGTATTTTCACTAAAACCCTATATCTTTGACTGTAATGACAGCAGCCAAAAATCCATGAAATAAACAATGTAGGGAAAACTAGGGCATCAATCATACTATGGAATGAAAAACACAATCAGAGCTACTTTTAATAAATGCTCACTCAGCATTTCTGCAGTTCTGTGTTTCTTATACAGAAACTTTGACGTTGTTAAATATTCTACACTGACTTTTTTTCCTTCCAAAAGAAGTCATAAATTAAGCAGCCTATCATGCTCAGAGTAAGGTTATGATCACTGTACTGTATGTCAAGTCATTCTTTCAGACTCTGTGCTAAAAATACAACTTTGCGAAAATCCTTGCTACTTCTAACAACCCTGTGAAGTTCTCTGAAGTGCAGTGTGACTGTCAAATACGTCAGCTGCTGAGGGAGCCTCTCCTGGTGCTCAAGAATTAAATATTCGACTTGTGAGTCAGGAAAAGTGGAATAGAGACGTGCTGACACAGAATTGCACAGGTTCAATAGCCCGTTCACCAGTGCTCAAGTTGGATACACAAATATCAGATGCCAGAAGTAGATCAAAGTGTCCCAGGTTGCCCGTGAGCCCTACATGGCACACAGGGATGCTCGGAGCCATCTGAGAGTCCATCCATGTGCTGCAACGCAGCTGCATTAAAGTCTTTGCAGAACAGAGGCCAAAATGCAGAGGTAGGCATTAAGGGAGTAGCACGGGGAGGCAAGTATTTTGAAAAACAATTTGGGCAAATCAAATTGAACAGAGTGACCCTGTGGCTTGAGGCATCCTGCAAGCCCTTGGGTTGAATGTAGCATCTCTAGCACACCCCGTCGCAAGTTGTAGTTCTGCTGTTTGGGGAGGGCATCTCACAGCCGCTCCCCCAGAGATATGTTTTTTACAGGGTAAAAGAGTACAGCCTCAAACGCTGGTTGTCAGGACCAGTTTCTAGTGTTCTGCATTATACAGGACAACACCTGAACACTTTGGTTACAACCCTGTTATGTTAGCCACTACCCAACATACTGTAAAACCCTTCCTCCAAAGCCAAAAATACTAACATCCCTCACACTCGCACAGTTTTGACTGTGCTAAGCATTTTTGCAATAAATTAGGACAAAACTGAGCACATGAAGAACATTTAGTCCTTCTCATTTTCAAATTCTAACTATGCTTCCTAAGCAGTGACTGCAAAATAAAATGTCAGAGGACTTTGAGTTCACTTCTTCTTTCATAACATAATGAAGCACATTTTTACTTTCTTCATCTCTAAAGTCATAAAAGAAGCTGCTGTCACTCTGCTGACAAAAAGAGATTTCTCTTCTTACTCCCATTCTCAGGATACTTCCAGTTTTTGTCAAGTTGAATCTGAGCTAGTTTAGAGACTGTTATTTTTTTAATGTAATGGCTTAGCTCTTAAAAAGCTGACATATTTATTTGAAGGTAATAAAACAGAACAGTTTTGCTTCTCTTTCTAATATCTGAACATTAAAAGTATTGCTGTATGCTTATATTCTCCAAGGTTCAAATCTCACTCAACCAGCTTCTTACATTTTTCATTTAATTTTTATATTTGTATATAAATTTGAATCTGTCTTCCCAAATTCCTCCCAACTCGTGACAGAAAGTAGCTAGAAGTGAAGATCGGCACATGCTATACTCCTCAAAGACACTTTGACATGTTATTCCACCTGGTGTACACTTCCTTGGTACACTTGTTTTGTATTGCCGTGAGAGACGGCTACCCTGGCGAGCAGCTCCGGGGTAGAAGAGATCATCAGGTTTGCTAAAGGTGAAAAATGAAGCGCTGAAGTCCATGAAATTGTAAATCCTACCACAGTTAAGCTGAAAAGACATGCTAAGCATGGGGCCAAGACACAAAGCCATATGATTAAAGGAGGGAGCGTCAACCTTGTTTTAACACTGCCTGGATTTTATATCACAGCCTTAATGTTGTTTAAACCAAATATCAATATCTGTCTGTCAAAGGGTGAATTTGCTTTATTTAAAAGTAGACATACAGTAAGGGAAGTTGAGGGAAATTACCAGCCCGTAGGGTTAGGCAGGAAGAGCATTAGTCGCACCCTCAGTAATGCATGGATGTCTGTGCAAGCAATAAGAAATAATCAGAGTTTTTAGAAAGAAGAATATCTGTACCAGTGTACAGATTAACCTTATAATCTTGTAATGAGTTCCATAGATCTTTCAATTCACAGGAACGATAACTTTCAAAGAATCCGTTAGAAATAATGAAGTTATGATTAAATGCAAATAAGGAAAGCATGCCAAACCTCAGGCTGAGGTGGCTGGCTAGCCACTGGAATAATATCTTCTCATAGAAACATTTTTGCATGCTTAAACGAACAGGAGATTGGAATAATTGGTTGGAAATTTTCAGAGGAAATAAACTTTCATTGGAAAATACCATTTTGCGCCCAAGGGGCTTCATTCAGAAAGTTCATTTGGTGTTCAAGCACTCCAGAAAATTCATATCCAGGAGCAGGAGTACCACATCTGCACCACGTCCAAGCTAGCAGCCTTGTCAGCTCATTAACTCAAGCTCTGTATCACATGAATGCAGCTACCTGGCCCTCTGATACGAGCGACCCTGCCCAGACCCACATGGCATGGCCTGGTCTTCCCAATCCGGGTGCGCTGCCTCCACCCTGAGCTGCCTCCGCCTCAGTTGGATCTGCCTTGAGAAAACAGATGAGCCCTCACTGATGAGTCTTTTAAAGGAGTCTCACGTTGCCCTGCATTACAGATTGCAAGACACACCTTATTAGAGCTCATTTGGAGCATTTCCTCAAACAGGAATCTTACTGCTGCTTCAGTACCTGTTGCAATTCATCAATGTTGATTTCTTTTTAAACTGGCATCCATTGTATTTATTTGTTGATTTTTTTCAATATTTACACAGGATGTAATGATCCACTAATAGTTCATTAAGTGCTTGGAGTTCATTTATCTTGTTACAAACCAAACTAGGAAATCTCCAAACTGTTTCACAAGAGCTCATAGCCAGAAATTTATTGGCTGTGGATCAGTATGCAGGATCAGTGTTTTTAGAACTCCTCAGTTCCATGCTAAATATCCAAGAGAAAGCCGTATTTTTTAAAACCACAAGCACAATCTAGCCACTCCACCCAGAGCCTGCAGGGCAGGTGGCTCTTTGGAGCACAGGTACTGAACTGCCCCTGGGCTAGGTTGTCCCTGTGGCTCCCGTTTGCCTGGTCCCTCTTCTCGCCACCCTCATTTCATGGCCAGAACAACCGGTCTCAGTCCTCCTGAGGGATACGGAATGATATTGCAATATAAATGAATACTATTAACAGTGGGACTGTTGAAACCCTCTGAAAGGGAAGCAAAGGAAGACTCTGTTCATACCATTACACCCCTACGTACTGTCACACAGCTGTTCTAAGTCCTTGTTCCTTGTTTCATCATCAGCCACCAGGTTTTCTGGAATCGGTCTATAGCTGGGTTGTGCTAGTAGCCGCTCTTGGATATATTCTAACTAATCCCACTGGAATCAGCCAAATCATTCCAGCTTTACCTGGATGTTACAGACAGGGACGCACCTCTGTGCAGTGTGTTGGTGCAAGGCAATGCAGACATTGTAAGATCATCGCAATAGATACCCCTGATGCTTCACAGAGTTATCGTGTTCACATACTGCTGCAGATAATAAATACATTTTACTGTGACTAAAGAGGTGATGAGATTTTTCAGGGCAAAGATTATTAAAATGCTTTGAGATGAATTATTTCATTTATTTTATGACCTTTTTTTTGACTGGTTTGAAATTTGAATGTGCTAAAATTAGCTTCAGAGCACAGTATTGAAATGGAAAGAGAAAAGCTATTACTTTTTCAAGGTTCTCCCTCTTTTTTGTCCAGTAATTATTTGTTGAATTTGGCAGAAGTTAATAAGAAATATCAGGTTTGGGCTTATTTTTCCCCCCAAAAAATGTTTTATTTTAAGAAATGAAAAATTTTGCTCTAGTTCCAAATTGACTTAGAAAGGAAATTCCATACCTCAATTTCTTAATGATAAAAGCATATATAACAATAGTAGCCACTTCTCTGTTAGCTGTTAAAGAAAAAAAAGAAAAAGAAAAAAAAAAACAACAAAAAAGAACCCAGGTATTACTATTTGATCTTCTTTCATAACTCCGAGTTCAGGTATTTAAAACTGTATGTCTGTGACACCTACGTGCCACAGACATTTACATTTTACCCTGTGTAAAGCAGAAATTCTCACCTAGACCCAATGAAGAATTCCATCTGAGTGCACAAGGTAACATTCACTCAACACCACAGCCAACCCCAGCTTGTATCTGAACAGCCCAGGGGACACGGGGAGGTCAGCAGCAGACTGCAGAGTGCCAGGAGATCAGCGCCTTTGCTTTTCCTTGCTCCCACATGCTTAGAGATCAGTGGTACTTTTGAGAATTGGCATTAACAAGAACATTATTTGCCTTGATCTTCTTCCCCGAAATGATTCCATGCTCTGGTCTTATACACACAAACATATCTTTTCATGCTGTGGAGCCCAGGAGACATTCACCCCAGCTTAAGGAGGGAGAAAGGAGGAAAGAGCTCAGTTTTGTCATCCTCCGTCACACTGATTTGCACTTTATTCTGCAAGTGCTTCAACTGGGGCCAACAAACCTGCATGCACAGAGTAGTACACTAATGAGGTTAAATAAGGTTGGCAGATTCAGGTCATGCCACAGGTAAAAATATCCATTTAGTATTCAGAAATAAAAAAAATTAGATATCAGAAAACAGGAAAAGACAGGACATATTGACAAAACCTTGGATGAAGAGATGGACCTTGTAGACCTCTAAAGGCTAGCAAAGACTGTCGGTCCTGCAAGGTCCATGGTCGGAAGCTCTCCATCGCATCTCTGCTCTCAGTGGGAGCACTGAGACAACCAGCAAAACCTGCCAGAAAATTACTACCTGAGGAAGTACCACCCTCCTTGATTTCTTTGATTTAGAAACTATTTCTGTGTTCTAGTCAGCCAAGGGCTCAGCAGATAATTGTTTTATAAAAAGAACTACAAGTATCAGAACTTCAGCAGCTCTGAAATGTCCCTCAGCAAGCAAGCAACTAACTCTTCCACCCACGCAGTACACCCCCACTTGTGAATTGCAATTAGCATTGCAAATGCCTTTCCCTTTTCAGAACTATTGATTGTGCTGTTAAATAGCAGCAGAGAGTTAAAATGCCTGGAAATCTGCTTTAGCCTCCAGTTCCCATTATCTATCTATCTATCTATCTATCTATCAAAAAACCTCCCAATTCTATACAACTACCACCATCACACATTCTTCTAATTATGGGCACTATGTGTAATTCATTATTATACCCACTCACCTTTCAAAACCCTTATTTAACATGGTCTAAATATTCTTCCCAATTTAGGGGAAATGCTCCCATTGAACATTCCCCCTGAGCACAACCTATATCAAATTTCATGCCTAGTTAAAGGAACAATATTTGTCCAGCTCATCTCCTATGATTCTCTTTGGTTTTCCCCCTTAATACTTTGCTTTATTTGAACCTGCATATATGGATATGTATGGATGTGTTGGTTACAAGGAGGCAGAAAGAGAGCGAGACATTAGATATATAGTTGCTCTTATATGCAGACATTGCTTGGGAGGGTGGACAGAAGACTGTATTATGATTGACAGGAGCTGAAAAAAAATTGCAAGGGTGGGCAGCGAGCAAAGCACCACATTGACAGCAGTGTTCTTAATACGCCTCATGCAACCTCTGTATAAACCCAGCAATTTATCACACGTTGCAAGCCTATCAGGAACATCCTATACATAATCCTCCGTAAATTGCTGTGGCACTGTTGGAAGATTCACAGCACAAACTCTGTGTCCAGGAAGGGAGGAGTCAGGAAGACTGCAGTTCAAACAGCTTCTGAAACAGGAGGAAGAGCAGGGTATGGAAAATCAACACGTCAAAAGGGCTTTGTCTACCCCAGCCACAGACAAGCTCCAACAAGGTTTCATTTGCATTTGCACAAACAGCACAGTGCTCTACAATAAGCTTCCCTAAATTGATTAGCCAGAAGGAGGGGAAAGCAGACCTTCCTAGCAAGTGCTTTGAAGATTCATTTGCATGCAGGGGCATGCTTACACGGCACAGGTATTGTAGGAATAAGTCGATCCAGAGCAGGGGCGTCTGCTGCAGGAGACACCACCTTGGGAGAGCCTGCTGAGCTCTTCCTCAGCCGCAGCTTCCAAGGCAGCTTTCCACGAAGTGCTCAGTTACAGCTTGGGGAACAGATTAGGTTTTGACACAAGTTTCCCATGCTTAATTTGATGCCTTCAAAGCAGCAGCTCCATCTCCAGAATCAAGAGCTTTTCTCTTTGCTTTCCTATTTTGATTTTAAGCTTGTCTAGCCACAGTATTTTGACAAATTTAGAGTACATCAGTGTTAGGAATGTAACACATTCAAGTAATGTTGCAGACAAGCCGTATGCAAACTGAGACAAGTCTGGGAATCCATGGGGTCATGGTGAAGTGCTAGGTACTAAGGGAAAAGTTTCACGGGGGGGGATTATTCAGTGGTTTCTGACACAGAGCTTCAAGCTGAGAGAATCCACTGCTTTGAAGAAGTCTCACATCAGCACGTATATCCCCTCTAATAAAAACATCAGGTAACCTTATGTTCCAGATATAAAGTACTCAGATAGCTTGGTTATTGACTGCACAATGGCAAATTCTTCATTAAAGCTGGCTTCTAGCTGTATCTCAGAAACTGAATGTTCATTTAAGTGAAAAGTGACCCTGAAACCATTGCTACTGAGGAATCTGACCTTACCTGGGAAAGTCTGCTCAACTCATCAGACAGATTGCAATAATATATCTGAAAGATGAAAGATAAAAGCCCAAATACAGTTGGCTTGGCAAAAAGTGTTCTCACGGGAATATATTGTTCCATCAACACTGCCATTCAGAGAAATCTACCAGCTTTAGGGATGTTTTCTAATATTCAGGGGAGTCTGGGGACCAGACAGAAATCCCCTCTAGAAAATGAGAATTGAAATTATTCCCTGGACTGGGCTGGACCGATCAAGCATGGAAGTCCCAGGCCAGAAGAGCGTAGTTCCACAAGAAAACTGCCGTGCACACAGCTGGTCTGTACGAGGAGAAGGGGAGCTTCAACTTGTGACTCCTGCATGCTAACAAACTTAACTATTTGGCTCTTCTGAGAGTCTCCTAACTGGTTAGCTATTCCTTCCTTCTTATATCCACCAACGAGAAGGTAAATTTTCCTGTGACAGGACAGTCAGCCAGAATATTACATCCTAGGGAGAGTAGTTTCAAAATGCTTGTTTTTCTCTTGAGACCCTATGAGAGAGAGTCTATTTACTTTAATCTCTATGAGTTCAAGAACTCAGTGACCTTTTTATGTATGTATATGAAAGTAAGATCATTCACCAGGCAGGTGGTTCCACACTCTTGCAGCTCTAATTTATAATTTTTAATTGGAACTACATTTGACTGCTCTAGTTCCAGCACCTCTAGCTGAGCTAGGTGCCTCAGATTTCAGTCAAGGTAATTTCAAGCTAATGATATTTTTTATCACTCTGCTTTTATATTGATTTATAGAAACAGCAATGAAAGATTGGAAAAAAGTTCTGTTAGCTTTAAACTGTTTCTTTTTTTTATAGCAAGCTAGTTACATTAAGTCAAAAAGGATATTAAACTGCCACTCTGTCATCCAAGAGCAAGCTGAATGAGATTTGCTTATTTGACAAAAATCAGTCAAAATGAGTTCATATTTCCTTAAATGTTGCATACATGCAAATATTCTTCATGCTCAGTGAGCAGGCAGTTTAATAAATATACAGCATGCTATAAAACCTCAGCAGCATCTGAATGTGAACATCACAGAAAAAAGAGTTACACACACAGAATAATAGGCTTGGACCAAAATCACCATTTCCCTGTAAAATTACATCATTTATTAGAGGTGATTTTTAAGCCAGTTAGTAAATTAGATCAGGGTGTTTCAGCAATCTGCAAAACATTAAAAACAATGAAATACTAAATCCAGGCATGTATACTGAAGTGGCTATGGGGCAAGTTGCAACATTTTGGACTTACTCAGGAGTTTATAGCCAAATCCCAAAGTTTGGGACTCTGACTTAAAATTAATCCTTTTAGTGCAGCTGTGTTCATTTTCATACGGAGCGTGCCTGAGTTTGTGCTTTAGTCCAGATCATGAAAGTGATTTTGAAGGCAGATCTCACAATGGTTGCTGCTTAGCATGCTTTCATTCATATGATGGAAAGGTCTCAGAGGATATGAACCAGATTCTTCTTAAATTAAATCAAACTGGACGGTGGAATTGAGGAACACATGTCCTGCCCTCCAGCTGCTATGACCATTTTGTCCTTTGGACCAGATTAAGGGGCTAGTTTGAAGTAAAGCTCACCTGAAAAGGGGAAAAATTGCCCACATCGGGTCCTCAGCACCAGCTGGTTCTCTTCCTGTGGCACTGAACTTCTTGCACATGTAGATGTAGCCTCCAGAGACCTACAGTAAGCACCAAAAATTCCTTTCCTCTCTTTGCAAGGAAACAAAATTGCAACCACAGTGAACTGTGAGTTTCCCAGGCAAGTGCTTTTGAGTCTTTGATGTACCAGTGAGATCATAAATTATCCAACTACTAAACCACAGAGAGGTTTAACCTAATGTTTCCCAAATAGCAATTAACCTAAAATTATCCTACAAAAACATCAATGACATTTCAAATCAGGTTGGGATATGTGATTAGGAGAACATTGCCTGTGTACCGGCGTATTCACTGGCTTGCACGAAAACCCCAAGAAATAGATATCTACCTTTTGTCTTTATTTTAGACCAGAAGGTCACTAGCTTAGGGACCACATCATTGTGATACGGGAAGAATGGAAATCCCCATCCTGTTTATGACTTGTATTTGCTACTGCTAATCAATTCAGCAACATCATCTCCCTCTGTATTTACTTCGTGAAAGCTAAGTGGGCTCGTCCACACATTTGACAATTAGGGATTTTCATCTCTAGTTGAGTTGTGCAATGTTACTGAAGTACCTCACAAGGGCAGTCAGCCTTAGTAATACATAATGTCCTAAAATACATAATTGTACACTTATAATGTCAAGTATCTAGAGCTGTTAAAATATTTCTTTTAATTTTAAATTTTAAATCAAACCATAAAAGTTGAACTGTGTACTTTAAGCCAAGTATAAGTTCTGTTTCTATGGCCTTAGACTTATCTATATCATTTGGTGATTTTATTTATTTTGTTTGTGGATGATAAATAACAGGAGTTACAGCTAGTTTTCATGCAGCCAGGTACTGATCAGCGCTCCCAAGGACGGAGTTCGAGCGAATGTCACCCCTTAACTCAGTACCCCCTCTGGGAAGTTGAGCTGTTAATGCAGTCTCAAACAAGTGCCAGTAGTATGTAGCATGTACAAACTACAAAACTATGTAATTGTGCAAGTCTTGAGTAGCAAATGACACTTGCACGAAAAATGTCATCCATAACAGAAAAAATATTACTACCAAGCCTTGTGGAAAAGGGTTTCCTGCCTTTACAGGAACTAAATTTGGATACCTAATCCAACACCAAAGCAGCCATTATCTGATTCTGTTTATCTTCTAAGCAGATAATAACTGCACCTGTCTCTGCCAAGGAACATGATAATTTCCAAAGTAGTGGGTGGAAGCCAGTGATATGCTGGGAGGGATTAGGAAACCCATGAGCTGGATGGGAAAATCTTTGATTCTGAATGGAAACAGAAGGAGAGCCTGGCACATCAGGGTCAGCAGGCTTTTACCAGCCAGGACTTTGAGGACATGCTGCGTAGACCATATTTGAGTCCTTGCCCACGCATAGTAGATCCACTTTTATACCTTGCCAACAGAAGGAGTTCCACAGGGTCTCTTGGATTTGATACAAGGATAAACCCAATCTTGGGTTTCCTATTTTTCCCATTGCCTACATTTTTATAAGGCTCTATGGCTCTGTTACTTTATTTTGACATTGCAAATGTATACTTTGCTTTGCTTTTATTTGTGTCATGCCATTCCTACTGGCATAGCAAGCTTTAAGAGGACAACACTGGAGTGCTCTAACAAAGAGCACCATTGCAATGCAATCCTCCAGGGTACCTGTAAAGCAACATGGTGCACTACATTTTAAAGCCCGGGCCATCTTGGGAGCTGGTAATGCAAGAACCTGTGTGAAAGAGGCATCTTTCACTGGCCAGCAGCATAGCATTAACCCTAGGAAGTTGCAGGAAAGTGAGAAGCAAACGGTATGCCTGAACATTGAAGGTCCTCCAGGAGTTCTTAAACACAGCAAAGCTGAGGCAGGACTTCTGCCTATCTGTCATTTAACTTAAATCATAGCTGTTCCCTGACAACACAAGACCAATTTGCAATGCTTTGGAGATTCAGTGTACATTTGCTTTGTTTGCTTTATCTTTATTTGGAGAATATAAATGAGAATAGAAAAAAGACCAAATTCTTAGAAGAAATCTTGTTCCCAAGGCAGAGAGCAAGTGACTGGAATAGAGAAGCCTTTTCTTGACAAAGGACAGGGTGTTATTACAGAAGCATGAATGGAGCAGCACTATGTAAAACAAACTAAATGGAGTCTGATGGGCCAGTCAGGTGTATAAACATGTAGACATCAGAAACCTGCTTCCACAGAAGCAGCAATGGCACTAAGAAACTTCTCAGAGGACTTGGAACATAGCTAACACATTCTTGCTGAAAGGCAGGTACAGAGTTTACTCCAGACTGGAACAACTGACTGTCCTTTTGGTTTTCCAACAGAGGACCCTGCTAGTGGTGAAGCAGGAGTTATTTCAAGTCTAGAGATGCAGAAGCAGGGAGCAGAAAAAGTTACTTATGAGACGCAGGTGGAATTGCCAAAGAACATTAGGACTGGTTGGGAGTTAAGCCCGAAATAAGTAGCTTTGGGGCAGCTGAATGGCCATATAACATGAGGAGAATTGGTCATGCTCATCTTACAGAGAAGACTCCTATACTGAGGAATAACTTACCTTTTTTGAAAGAGTGCAAAATGTTCACAAGGTAATAGAAGGTACCAAGATGTACATTATCTACAGCAAGACTGGAAAGCTGAGACCACTTTAGCATTATACTACAAGAGAATGTGATATAATCTGTGTAAAGAAGCTTTGCGGTGAATATTTGAGATCTTTTGAGACATGTAGTGCCAAACCCACTAGAACTTCTAGGAAAAGAATGAGAGCTTCATGGAAACACCTGTTGAACTTGCTAGCTCTGCTAAGTGAATAAAGCATAAGGACAGCTTGATTTACACAGAGAGACCATAGCAGGCTCAAAGCCAGCTTTCGGTAGTAGGGGAAAAAATAGAAATCTCAGTAGGGGTCCAGAAAAAAGGCAAGAGAAAATGTGCCAGCTGAGGTCAGAAACTAGGAATATCAACACCTAAACTCCAAAGAGCTAAACTCCTAAACTCCAACTTTCAACACCTTTTGCTATTCTGAAGCTGAAACTTTCCCAGCAGATGCCGCAAATCATCCCAATTTTTGTAGTGGTTTTGTGAGGTGGGCAGATGTGCCCATTATAAAACCATCAGCTTGTACATAGCATTTTGGTACAGCTTAGTTACTACTAGCATGTCTATTCTCATGTTTCTATTCCCACTTATTTTCTTCTTTGTAGTGGATGAAGCACAAACACAGAGAGCCAGCAATTAAACTGTCATTCACAAAGCCTGGAATTGAAGCACATCTTTCCAATAGGGGCATCTGTGCCTGCATTCACATAGCTAGATCCTTCACTGTTTCTTTTTCAGTGGTTTCACAGTCACCCAGGGTTTATTTCATAGCCAAGCTGATCTTTAGTTCTCTTTGAGCAACCTTTTTGGCAGAGGAACTTCCTCTGTCCTCCAGTTAAAAAGCTCCACAGGACAGTCTCATTTAGCAACCTTGCACGGTAAGCTCCAACTGATCAAGGGGTACTTGTCTTTATACGTGTACACCTATCTGGGAACTGTGGGAAGACTATGTCTGCGCAAGTAAAACATGCTCACAGCACCAGGCATGTCTGTCAGACAGCTGCAAGAGCAGGCTGGGGGGTGATGACAGGGAGTGTTTGGGCAACGGGGCATGATGAGACAGGGACCTCCCCACCACACCCCCATCCCACCTCAGCCGGAGGTGGGAAGCAGACCTGGGCCAGGAAGGGCCTCCTGCAGCCCTGGGACAGCCAGGCATGGCCATGGGGATGGGATGGCTGAAGAGCCAAGAGAGGGAGGCAAGAGTGGGATGAGCTAGGGTGATGGGCAGGCATGGCCATGGCTACAGTGACCATGCAGGGGTCGAGCACCAGGGCTGGAGCTGCAGTGCAGCTCCTGAGCTAAGGGCTGGTCTCCAGAGGAGGCTTCTCACAGCTCCTCCTCACAACTGGGCTGTTTCCCCAGCCATGGCCAACCCCTGGTTGCACAGCAGCACTACATCAGAGCTTCATGGCCTTGAGCACAGGCAGTCAAACACCAGGGGAGGGAGGAAAAGGCTGCCGCAACACCTGGTGGGTTCAGGTCCCCAACGCACACATCGCTTTCAAGACCCCTGGGCAAGGAATCCATTGACTACATAGTTTTACGTATAACTGAGTACAGTGGGACCCAGCTGGTCATGGCTTTTAGGCATTATGACAAGATAAACATTAACAAACAACCATGACATTTAAACTGCATGTGAATATTCAACAATTAAGGGAGAATGGGTGACTCCAAGGCACACGTAGCTTCCTACAGTATTCGTATAAGGTCAGATGTTAAGTGCACATCTAGCACTGCCAGTAAGGAACAACAAAGCTCAGAGAATTGTATAGCCTTTGAAGCTCCCTCTTCGCTTAGTGGATCTGTTGTCCATGTCCTTAATCTCACAGCTCCCATCTTAAGCAACTGCAAAAAGGGAAGGAAGAGAGCTTTTGAGATAGCAGCAACCCACCTTGAAGCAAAAGATGGTGTTTTGAAAAGCTGCGTGTATTTTTCAATGTAATCAAACACAGAATAATTAGATATTCAGTTGAACAGCTCAAGAAACTCCAGGAAATATGATATGACAAAGAAAAAATAAATGAGAAAGTCCCAAATTCAGATATGCTGATATGATTTTTGGTATCCCTCTCTGGTATTGTGGTATATCTGTCTGAGCAAATGCAGAGAAAGCCAAACTCCATCTGTCTGCATTCAGCTGTCTCAACATCAGCCATAGATTGTTCAAAAGCCACACGCTTGCATAGTAGGTAGGGCTGCACATCAGTTTGCACATCGGAGCTCAGCACATTGGTTTGCCACCAAGCAAATGTGGTGATCCAGCCTCTTGGCCAGCACTCCCTCGTCTCCTGTCAGCCGTGATCGTGCCTGAGGAGACCTGCCCAGTCTTGCTCTCCTCTGAGGAAATTTATCCCTGTGTAGAAAGTCACCACAAATCTTTATCTTTCTTGGTTTCTCAAGCTGTGATTAGATGATTTTTACCCCTTGCATTGACCCTCTGCTTTTGAGTGAATTTTGCCTCTGTTACTAAATAGGAAAAGTCTTTTCCATGTGTAACAAGTTTTCATTAATCCTTTTTACCATAGTGTCCTTTCAAAATCACAGGCCCCAGCATATCTCCAGTTAACACCTGGTGACAGCTGTTTTAAAATCTTGGGATGTTTCAGTATGCAAGAGTTGACAAAGATAGCGGGATTATGGCACAAATAAAGACATTGAGTCAGGTCAGAGATGAATGAGGACAGTGTCCTTCAGGCTAGATAGGAAAGGAAAGGACAGGGCACACAGGCACAGCGAAAATGAGGGGCAGATGAGGAATAAGCGATAGGAAGACAAGGAGAAAGCACGGATGATCCTGAAGTTCATAAAACCTTACATATTTCTTGAGGCTTAGCAGTATTCAGCCAGAAGCAGGAGCTCATTTTATTTAAAAAGGATCTATCTTGGCATTACCGAAATAGACTGGTCTCTAGCTGGCATTACATTAATCAGCCTCATTACTGCTATTATAAGAAAACTCATCTCTATATTTATATAGGGTATGGCTATAGACATGTAGAATATGGCTCCAGCAGAGCATGATCAGGGCCTACAGAAACAGCTAAATTTCTAAGAGCAGTGGAGCTATTCCCACATTTGTCCATGCCACTTAGCTCTGTATCCCACTCCTCAGAAAACAAGAGATGATATCAAGCAGTTGCTTAGTTATCTTCACTTGTTCAAAGGCTGTAAATGAACAATGATCAAGCTAATTAATTGGAAGCAATTAAATGTAGGTATCTGAACAAAGAAAAAAATGTACAAAATAAAACAGAATTACTTTGGATGTGGTTGTATCTTTTTCTACCTTGTCTTGATAATTCTTATTGAGTTACCTGTTTGACATCAAGGGAGGGATTCAGTTTAGTGTGAAGACATTTACATTTAGGCATTCACATGTAAATGTCTAAACTCTACTTTTAATTAGTGGATGCTAAGGAGCTCCTTAAGAAGAGCTTATTTGGACAACTGCCTGGGATTCAGATGCCTAAACATAGGCACCTCGTGTTGTCTGACTGCCATGGAGTCCCCAGCCTGGCCCCTAGCTCATTCTCCAGGGACTGCAGAATGCCTCCTGGCCCCCTCTGACACTGGCCAGCCCTGCACAGACATCTAGGGGACTTTGGGCATCTCAGAGGGCCCTCAGAGCTATCTGTGGGCAACTGATGACTGTCCTTAATGGCCTTACAGATGCCCTAGCCCTTAGACAGGGTTGACTGTATCTCCTTTGTCAGGAAGGAGAGCTTAGACTCTCATGTGTTTGCTCACACATAGACACTGAAGCTCAGGTGTCTTAATCACACCCTTAGGAGAGGCCTGATGGTGAAAGATGGGGTACACAGGCAATGTATATCTCACTTTTTATCTCTAATCTTTTACCAATTTTCATATGATAACAACAACTAATTTCTGATATTGTTCCTCATTAACACAATTTTTAAATTATCTGATTCTGTTTATTAAATTATTGTTAGCATTTAATTGCTTCAGTTACATTCTGCCTCCTCCTTATATTTTTTATTCTAAACAGTCTTTGGTTGCTATCTTCTGATTCCAGTTCTGTTTGAGTTTTCGTTCAACATACCTTAATTTCTATGTTTCTTTATTTCTTCGTGTGTGCCCTGTGTATCCCCACATGCATGAATCTATGTGATTCTGAATTATCACCTTTCTGCTTCAAGTAATATGGTCACATTCAGTGCTGATACATACTGCATTCTTTTCAGGGGATTAATTTAACCTCCAAATGGCCCACCTCTTTGTCACTCAAAGATATTTGACACTCATTTTTCTTCTGGATTGTCCTTTACTACTTACAAGTCTAAAGATGTAGACATGCACACACTAATATGTATGTATGTATGTATGTGTGTACACTTATACACACATGCATACACCCTTTCTTTCTACACATTGATCTACTGACATCTGCAAAATATTGCTTTGCTGTGTGTCTATCCAGGTGGGTCTCCATCTCTTCTCTGAAAACTCTCTCTCTACCTCTCATCTACATGATTGTTTTTCAACTTTTCAGCTCTCTATAGCAAATAATTTTCTAGTCTGAGCTTTACTATTCTTCTGGCTGTCTCATTGCATGTTTCAGAATCAGTAGACTGAGATTGCACACATGATGGGGGATTACAAAATTAGCATTTGGAGAACCATTTAACTGCTGTTTTTCAAAAGCTGTGGTGAAAAAAGAAACTACAAAAGTAGCAAGCAGGGAGACCTTCCAAAGTAGTAAGAATCTTCAGAACAAAATACTGGTTTATCCAAGTGTTACTGTACAAGAAATCAGCAGCATGTACAGTAGAGAATCTAGCAAACAAACATCCAGATGAATACGTTGTATGAATCATGAATTATTAATGAATAAATAATGCATAGCATCTTGATAGCTCTTTTGGCAGAGCTATGAACTACATAGTTGATGGTACAGGATATAAATACAAGACTTGGATTTTAATAAGGCATTTGAAACATTTTGAAATATTCTTACATTAATTGGTTTGGACACACTCAGGGTACCATGGTGTATCTACCTGTAATATCACACTGAGACACCTGACATGGTATTTCCACTACCCTTCCTTTTGACACTGTCTTCACATTTGGGAAAATGAGGCTGGGGTGTGTTAGTTTTACAAAGAATAATAATATTTTTGCTTTAGGATAGGACAGCAATCTCTTCTTTTAAAAACTGACCTGAGAGATCTCCATTATTTACAGTCTCACTTTCAAGGCTGCAAAACCCACTGTTCAAGCATCACTGAAGGTCAACAAGTGCTTGAAAGAATTGTTAATTAACTTCAGTTCCAAATGAGAAACATAGCAGGGAAACCTGTTGAGAAACCACGTAGCCTGTCTTCTTGACTAAGGCTCTGGAGAGACACTTTGGAAATTGAAAAAGAGCAGCAAACTGAGCCAAAATATGCTTTTTGTAATGTGGGGATCATTATGTGACTTGATCTCATAAAATCCAGACAATAATCAATTTCTTAGTTCATGGGAGGAGCCCACCAAGGAGAAACACAAATACCTAAGGCAATGCACTAAGGAACCTGGTGATACTGCCTAGAAACATTGAAGGAGATAGATATTGGAAAAATGCAGAAGAGCATGTTGATGAACCATATACTCCAACATAGATACTCCGTGTGAGAAAGAAAACAGAAAGGCAACAATGCAGGAAAAGATCTAAGGAGTATACACAGGAAGAAGGATCGGGACTGGGATTGTGGTACTGCATAACAACAAAAAAAATAAACCAAAACTAACAGCCAGTGCAACTCACAGATCCTTTATTAGATGCTTCACGGTGTGCAGTCAGTAAAACGGAGTTAGGGAGCAGGGAGGCACCAGGGCCACCAGTGGTCCCATAACGTTACCAAGGTGACCTGGGAGATGTAATGGGTTGGGTGGTCCTTCCTGATAGCATATTCCTGAAAGCACACCCCAGATACCCCCATCTGGCTACCTTCACGCCAGGATGAATTGGAAGGAGTTCAGAAAAAACCAAGACAAATGACAAAGACCTGGAGGGAACGACTTCAAAGGAAAGATTGAGATAAAATATGCATAGCATGGCTAAGGAACAACTGTAGGTCAGGAGACAGGGAATACAGTAACTGCTAGCCATTCTTAGAGGTGTAAACGAAGAGGTGTCTCACTGACAGTAAATAGGGACAAGGAAGAATTTGTAATCTTATTAATATTCTTTTGTTTCGAGTCTTGCTTGGTACATGGTAGCTTTACCATATCATCAGGGACTGCTAGCAGTAGGAAAGAGACAAGCACTGAAAAAAAGCCATCTCCCTTACCAGTGCACTTTGAATTCTGTTTTATAATTCATTTGATTGCCTCCTCTCCTCTCTTAGTGCTCTAGGCCAGGCTCATCATTACACGGGGCTAAGGAACCAGTTCTCTCTGAAATCAAGAACATTTCAACAAGGCACGTTCAAAATAATTTATGAACGTTTCCAGTATTGCTACTGGATTGCTCCTTCTTCTGTGCCTTGTTCTTGCAGGACCAAACAGCCTTGGAATTCCTTGGACTCATATAATTTCAATGAAATAAAATCACAGTTTTTGAGCATGAGAATTCCTCCTCCCATGTGTTTTGGTTTTTTTTTTCTGTTGTGTCTTCAGGTGACATGCAGAGAGATCTGAAGACAGACACACAAGTCTTACTCAGGAGGAATATGCTTTGTCCTGGCATCATTTCGCTGTTTAGGTAGATTGCAGCTTATCAGGGAGGGCAGAGACTCCAACTGTGCTCTCCGGCAGCACAGAATTTGTGCCTAGGACAGTTCTTTCCATATTATTCTCCCCTATCTTCAAATGCCAATTTTTCAACAGCCACCTTTGTACTGTTTTCTTTCTGTTAGATCCCTTGTGATTACTAATGATGGTAAGCTTTTTCCAGTAAGCATGTTTTTCTAGTAAATCTTTTGAGGATGTCACTCCCACTATACCTTTTCTTCCCTCTTACCCTTTACTCACTGGTGTAATTTATATAGCTCCTTCTGTGTTATCTTTAACATCAAAAGGTCAGTACCTAGACTGCCTTTAATCATACAAGTAAATGTTTAGGAGTGGGGAAACTTTTCTTGGAGCATGAAAGACTGATATTCTTTAAAGCAATAATATTAACCCCTATTGATATGAAAGAGAAGGAGTACTTTTGCTAACAAGTGTTTTAAAAGTATGAGTTAAGAGCATCTCATCCTTTATGTTCAGTAGCCATTTGACCAAGAACTGGAAGAAATAAAAGAAGTATCACTGAATTACAGAAGTTACAGCTGCGAAAAACTCACATACTGGAAGCTGCTTCAACTGCTGTATGCTCTACTCTTTCCGTTATGGAAGAGCTCCCTGCCCTACCATTTGCTTTCTTTTGCAGGTCACAAGTTCATTTCCATTCACAATGCAAAAAAGGGGTAACACAAACCAGGACATGAAAAACCACATTTTAAACCAAATTAAGCCTGTGGAACCTAAGACAGGTTGAAATTTTTTAAACTAAACGGCTCTTCACTGGAGTTAGCAGCTTGAGTGGTATGAGAAAATTCATGGGAATATGTTGATTTTGAAGAAAATTCCCCATATAAAATTGGTTTCGAGTAAGCTATTATGAGAGTGGAATGTTGTATTTTGCATTTTGCTGAAGTAAAGCATTCTAGTTTTCTTTTTTTTGTGTAGAAGCCTCTGTGTGATATGTATTTATACTTCTATCCAATATCATGCGTATATAATAATCAAAATTATATTTCACATTGAGATTTTTTATATTGTCAAAACTGGAGGATTCAAAGATATTAAAGGCGTAGTGATTAGAATACTACATGGGAATTTCTGGTTTGTTTATTGTATTTAGAAGTGAAAATAGATGGAATTCCATTTCTTTACAGGATCTGGTAAAACCTTTTTTTTTCTCCTTCTTGTTGCTTTCATGCTGAGCAAGCAATCAAATTTTAAAAGGATAATCTTTCTCCAACCTTTGGCTATAGCTAACAATACTACTTACAGACAGCAGTTTGAAAAGTTACAGTATAATTGATGTAACATGAAGTGAATCAAGAGGGCAAAGTTGACATGCATATTAACATAATCTGCTCCTCACATTCCAGAGAAGTTCACATTCTTTCCCAGCGTTTCACTTCCTTATAGAAAAATACTTCTACCTTCATAGCACAGTCCTCTCTTGTATGCACAAATGACAGCTTTCACATCCCGCAAGACATTCTGTAGTCTTCCCTGCTGTCATAGTCTGGACATTTGGAGGAGAAAAAGACAAATGCCTGAGTATTTTTTTTTTTTTTTTGCACAGAGAGCAGCCAGCCAACAGCAGCCTCTACGCGCAGCTGTTTCTACAGACATAGTACATATTTTTACATCAACTCAGAACCAAAGGCATGAATAAACCTTTTAGCTTCCTAATAACATGTAAACATGCTCAAATCAGTTTTGCATTAGATTACTGATTCTCATTTATTTTACTGCCTGAAAACATTTGAGAGTGGCTCAGAGCAGAACATTTTCTTGGTTTTAATTTATTTAATTGTTTGAATAAGCAGACATAAAAAGAAAAGGGCAAATGAGTTTGTTCTCTGACAGGATGAATGCACTACTAGCTTTCCAGTGGGGCACTCTATTTTCTCTCTGCAGCATGCACACTTGTTCAATTACAAAATTGCCGTCAGAGGTTTAGAAACCACCTTATTTGGGCTTACATTTAAGCTTTCAGGTGCCCTTTATTAACACAACCATTTGTCAAATCTGACTATACACTTGTGAGATGAACTAATTTCAAAATACCTAGTTTGCCTGCGCGGTACCCAGAAGTAAACAGCCACATCTGGGATACCCCAGTCTCAAAACTAACACAGCGAGAGTTTGTTCTGCTGGTTCATATAGTCTCTGCATTCAGCATGGGCACCAGTATGTGAAGGAGAAGGGACAGAGGGATGTGAAAAAGGAATAAAGAAGTCAAAGCAGAAAAATACTTAATTAGTGTGTGATGGGGTTTCTCCCTCAGCATCTCTGCTGGATTCCTCCCCGAAGATTACGTAGCGAGTCAGAAAGCTCAGCACCACTTCTCTGTATCTCCAGCTGTACTCATATGGCACGTACGTACTGCAGTCGTGTTTGACTATTTGCTAGCTAGACACGTCAGAGGAGACCCTATAGGATCTCCTTCCTGACAGCTGCTTTTCAGAAACGGAGCCAGTCTTAATAACAGAAGCCAGCAGATGCAATAGTTGCTCAGCACGTCTGAAATGAGGCCACTTGCATTTTAGAGCTTATAAATGGATTTAGTTTTCTAATTTCAGGAACTAAATTTTGGGGGAAAAAAGTCTAATTGATAATACAGTTTTCATTTTTAACCTCTCTGTAGATGGCCAAATCTTTAATTTTCAGTGCTATGTATACATACTATAATCCCTCTATGTATAAATCAGTGAAAAGCTCTTCCCTGATGTACATAGATATGCATGAAAAACCTACCCCACATGCTAGTGCAGCGTCATACATTTCCCTGTTCTTTTATTCAGCAGTATTGGGGCTTTATTTTTTTTATGCAGTCATACTCCTTTGACAGTACGTAGCTGTCATGGTTCTGTCTCACAGGTTTCTATACATCAGAGACCAGCTTTAAAACTGTTTTGACAGGTTAAAAGCTGGGATTTTTCCAGAGACAGGATGGAGAGAAGTAGGAATGTGAGAAGCGAAAAAGAATATTCCTTGACACCCCCTAATCTCCTCAGTGCAGATGGCACTGTCTTTTTCTGTGCACCACAGCCATTGCAAAAGAATGAAAGCCTGAGTGCTGAAAATAGTCTTCTTGGGAGATACACACAAATCTGTATGTACATCTATCCAATATGCACAGCCGTGCATGCACGAGCAAATGTGAAAAGCTTACTTTCCCTCTTCTTCCGCCCCCATCCATTCACTAAAATTAATCACTCCCCAAGATGCTGTAGGCCACATTGTTAATTATTGTCTCTCTCTTCTGCACCTGAGGCATCACATGGGTTTCGAAAACAGCCTGCAAACAGATGGAGAGCTGCTGGAGATGAATCTGCAGGTATGTGAAAAAATGGATACAGACTTTGTGATACTGCAGACTCAGATGGTCTGTTAATTTTCAATAATACTCTGGAAAAGAAGGACGTCTCTACATGTTTTTAGGTGTAATTTGTTTTCAAAAAAGAGCCAATTACTTTTATGATTACTTCACCATCATTGATGTTTAAGGAATATTTAGAGGGAAATATTCCAATCATCACTGCACCAGTCTTGCAGTTTCTTAGGTAACCCTGTCCCTTGGCAGCCAGTGGTACATGCACTATGCCTGGTGGTACCAAGGCTGGGCATCTCGCAGACCAGACCGACACGCCAGCTTGAATTGGACACTGCATGCAGCCTCTTGCCTGCTGCCTTAATGCCACTGGCTCATCCCCAGCACCTACCCTAACAGTCTGCTTCTGCCATCCTGTTGTCACGGACAATCACAGCAGACTGGGGCAAAGCCATTCCTTATGCTCCCAGCCTGCCTCCATCCCACTTGCACGAGGCAATGTCCTGATGTAATCCCAACGAAAATGTTCCACTCTTTGAACCAGCCTGGCAATTAGCAAAAAGTCACTGCAGTAGTTGACACCAGCTAGTTTTTCATCGTCAGAGGCTGAAGGTCAAAGCCATACTGACGAGGCAGGTATGCCTCCAGTGGTGCTCAACACTGTCCTGTCCTACAGAGGAGGGCACTGCAAAGGCAGACAAAGCACAGGCATCCAAACCTACCTAATGCGCACCGTGCCTGCTTCAAACCAGGTAAAAGGGTTTCCCTTCCATAACTACTTCAATATGGCCATTTTCTGTGTAAAAGTACCCAAGAGAGGTATCTGAAACGAGAAGCTATTCTAACAGGGCCATTTTACTCTCTTCTAAGGGAAAACTATTGCTGCACATACGGAACAGTTGCATTTTCTAAACTGGGAAGAAAACCTTTCAGACTTGGCTTGAAGTTCAGCTCTGCACATTAGCCAAATTACTTTAGAAAGGCAATGGAAAATTACCAATAGATTTATCATATGACTATCCAAAGGGATGCAGATATTTTAGCCAGGAAGCAAGAAAAAGTGAGTTAATTATACCATGACCAGATCTCTGATTTATATAGGAGTGAGGAAGAGCAGGTGATACTCACAATACAAAGGCCACCTCTTCTTTTCCAGTGTTGGTATCGTGCATATTTTGTGGAGCAGAGCCTACTTGGTAGAGATTGGTACACAATTTGTCACATGTTATACACAATTTGTCATGCTGTTATATGACTGTGTAAAGGGAACTCTGGAACTTAAACACGGTGTAATTTCTTTCAGTACCCAAATGCTACATATTAGTATTTTGCCATCCAGCAGAGATTTTTCAACATCTGCCATCACTTTATGAAATGCTTGATCTATGCAGAAACAACTAAATGCATAATGCATTGTATACGCTACCATACATTTAGCTTAGAATACTAAATCTACTGTCTCTCACTCTTTTAAAAAACACATCAAATATAATAGTTATGACACTAGAGTCAGCCTATATCATTATCAGCCATCCAGGTTAATAAAAAGCATATTGTTGCATGACCTTGGAATTCGTATTTAAGGATTGGAAGTGAAGGATTCTTAATTTGCCTTTCCTCCTGTTCTGCAGATGGCGCAAAATGTGAAACTTTAAAGCCAGTAAGGTTAGATACTTCTCCAGATCTCTCACTAAAATTGACTCTGCTGGAGCAGTATCAAGGGCCTAGGCAATCCATCTGCCCCACGGGTAAGAGGTGGAAGTAAAGGTGGTCCCTGAGGAACTGGCTTTCCCCTAGTGCTGCAGAGGATGAGATGGGTAACTGGCCAGCGGCGGTGTTTAGTCAGAGCACCACAGACTTCCTAAAAGCAGTGGTACAAATAATATTAACATTTGATCTGAAAAAGACAACCTATTCTGACCCTATATTAGACTCCTCTTTCTGCACTGAATCTTTTGTTTGATTTCAGAAAACAGTTCTTCGGTATAATGCAGTTGTCTTTAATCAATTGCTTTTCCCAGCTGTCACTCTCAATGTACCAAAAATTCAGGGTGATTTGGCTGACCTGTAGCAGGGGTATAAGACTACGACTTTAGCTCTTCTCCATTCTAACAGGAGTGTTTGCTCTGGTAGAAGTGGTTCATTGATGGGGACTATTGACTATGGATATTTAAGAAAGAAAGATGCCAGTATTTGGATACCTACCAGATAATTTGAGGTTTATAGGCTGGGCTCATAGCAACCTTGTCCAATGGTGATGATATATCATAGACTGCTCCCTGGCTGTCATGGACCCTAAGTTGCTTCTTCCCTTGCTGACTTTTATGAAGGAAAATGAGAGAAGTTCTATGAAATCAATTCACACTCTCAAAATGGTGCTTTAGTCCTGGGTCACACAATTAGCCACACCTGCAAAGCAGTACATTTGCTGATTAGTAAATTCTCATCTCCAAGAACCTAGGCTAATTTTTTGTTTAAGTACTTCGGTATATGGAAAAGGCTTTGCCATTGCAAGCGTAAATGCCAGGCACTGCAATGAACACGAGTAAAGGAAGACTTTTTCTCAGAGGAAAAAAAAGGTACATGGATTTCAGTTTGCCAGTGAAAGTTCTAATCTGTTTTGTACTGCCCATCTCATTCGTATCCCCTCTTGCTGTTTCAAGATCTTTCTAGCCTTTTAAGCCATATGATATCTTTGGTAAGAAGTATATCTCAGTCAGACTTTAACCGGTTAACTTTTAACTCACACTTGGTAGAAAAACCTTTTACATCCCCACAAAATAAATACCACATGACCCATGCTGTTACAAGAAGAAAAATCTTTTTTTGCAAGCATTTTCTGTTAATAGTGATTAGCACCATTGTAATTGCAAATTACCTAAGACAATATTAAGGTATAAATTTATAATAGAGAGACTGGATTAAAAACAGACAAACATTGCTGAGGAATAATGTAAGTATAGTGGGGAAAAAGGGATGCACTAAGGACATCTCAGGAATTCTTTTGGTAGCATTTTTTATGTTTCTTACCCACTTTCCTATGAACATCAGACAGACTCATGTACCTTTATAGGTATGAAATCTACACTGGCGAAGAATAAGTTTCAGAGGAATAATTCTAATACTCATTAAGCCTATATAAAATACCTGCTTAATTTACATCCTATGACTAAATTTTAATGTCGAAGTATATATTGTAATATTTATTATACATTCATATAATAATATATAAATATATACATATAGCTTAAAAATTAATCATAAATTAATCACTTACTTGCTCCAAAATAATTGATTACTGAGAGATTTAAACTGGGTTGCTCTTCCAATCTCTTCCCTCCCAAGGTATGGCCAATAATTCTGATTACTGAGGAATCATGACAACAAAGTTTAGTAAAGCAAATCACTATGATTGATATCGAAAACTTTATATAGAAAAGCATATAGAATACACTCACTCTTTCAGACTGACTTAGTCTCACTGCAGGGTATTACCATTGTCTAAATTTGAAGATGTACTTCCCTTGGCTCCCTGTATAGTTGAGGACTAGAGATAGGCTCCTGCAGAGCTTTATTCAGAGTGAGAACCTCACCTGGGATCATTTTCTCCAAAACCATTGAAGGAACCCAACTATTACACAAGTAGCACTTGAGTTTGAGTTTACTGCTGTACAGCATATATACTATGATTTTGCCTCTAGCATCAATTATCATTCACCTGAGTGTTAAAGAAGCTGACAGATCTGTATTCTCCTTGCTCTTCTTTTTCCTGCATCTTAAAAGATATTTGCCCTTCTTTCACCTAGTGGCACCTCACCATCTTCCTCATTTCTCAGAGATATCGGCTAACAAGGCTTTCAGACATCATCCTCCCACTGTTAAAAATCCAGCAATGACATCCATAGAGGCCACCCGATTTAAAATTGTCTTACTTAGCCAGGTGATCTCACATAAGCTCTGTCTTCTCAAGCCTGACCCCTTAGCCTTACGTTGCTAAGTTACTTCAGGACCTACCCAAGGACTACTTCTGTACGCATGTAAGCCCTGGTACAGTTACATAGGTAAAACATGGTAAGCAGCCTTCCAGTTCTGACAACAACAATATGGCCTCAGCTGAAGTACTGGTATTTACAAAATCTTGGATTTTGCTAATAACCATCAGCTGAAGTACTGGTATTTACAAAATCTTGGATTTTGCTAATAACCATCACAGATTTTGTTGTATGCCTCATACAGATCGTATAGAATATGCTTCTATACTCCAGTGACTGTGCTGAGCTCACCAGAGAAGGAAGAGCCCAACACAGAAAGGCCAAAATGGAAAGAAAAAGCAAAAGAAAAAAACACAAAACCAAAAACATTCTCTATCATAGGAATTAGCAAAGCAATCTACTGCATCTCCGGGGCGGGGAGGATGTCAGCACTAGCTGGCACCTGCTCCTAGGAGGGGGAAGGAACAAAGTGAGTGGCTGAGGGGAGTGAAATGTTTCAACAGAGAGGGAACACTTGCTCTAGACTTCAAACGGGAGACACTTCTGAAAAAAAGAAGAAAGGAAGAGTATGAGAAAAGGCCGTAAGGGATGAAAGAAAACTAGCATGAAGGAAAAGGAAATCAAGCAGGGAGGATAAAGAGAACTCCATGAAGAAGCAGTTCTGCTGAGGGACCATGCCAAAAGCCAAAACTGGTGCAGCTTTAGCAATCACATTTTAGCAACAGAGGAGAGAAATCCAACCCGATGGTAGCCAGGAGAGAGCCTAAAGGTATATAAAGCCTTCACTGAATGGGTACACCATGAGTGAAAATGTAAGGAAGAGAAGAAAATTTGCACTAATATCTCATACATTCTCTCATAAAAACTGAACTTTTCACAAATCAGCACTGCCAACATAGCTAAACTACTTACAACACTTGCATGTAGTGCTTGCACCTGTCAATAAGAGTGATTATTAATTTTGTGTGCATAGGTCATGTAAAAAGTCACATAGTTTCTCTATGATTTAGTTGCCCATCTGTAAAGCTGCCACCTCTGCTTCATTAAAGGCAAAAAGGCAATAAATTGACAAGGAACAATATAATAATAAAGAAGCACAAAGGAACAGTTTGATGGCAACGTCAGGCTCAGTTCTGGATCAGGAAAAATGCATATAAAACAGTGAAGCAGTTGACAGATGTATTTTATAACAGAAATACAAGCATCTTCCAAAACAAATCTGAAAAGGGAACAGGACAATTAAAAATATCAATATAAAATTAATGTGCACTCTTTGCTGCAGGCAGTCACAGGCTTCACTTCCCTGTTACTGCCACCCAGTAAAACTTTTCCCCTTTTTTCACTCTTGCTAATTGTCAGGGTTTAAAGGACACTGAATAGCACAGGATGAGTTCATTAGAATTGCAAAGTATCACTGTTTACCATTTGCAGTAGGGTACCATTCATCTCTGTTGCCACACCATACTGTGAGGTGGCACCAAAAACCAGACACTGCAATACAGAGCTAGGGAATGCTAATCATCCTACATCAGACCCAAAACCATGCGGGATTCAAGGTTCACTGTGGTTGAGAACATCTGTTCATGGCCATAAATGACTCCCAAAGGCCATCTGGAGTGGGCTTTGTGTTTTTGACACGGCCAGCCTCTTCCTGCTGGTCTAGAAGACCAGGGTCAAATTCTTGGCTATCTCTTTTGACCCCTTGTGTCTATGCAACAACCTCTTCTGTACCCTTCCTGCAACGAAGGACACAACTACCGCTCCTCAGACCCTTTGAATACCAGGATGCCACCCACAATAAATAATGAACATGACCATCTCTTTCTTTGCTTAGCTGCTGGTCGGTGAAGTAATGATATAAATTACAACTACAGTGCAAAGCTCGGCATAGCCATCTATGCATAAATACCATCGCATAGCTTAGCTAAAGGAAGCTGTCCATCCAGTTGCACAGGTTCACCTTAAAGTCATGTCCAGACTGCCACTTGAGTTTAGGCCACCTCAGAAATTTCTACCTTTTTCCAAAGTTTACCTTAAAAATGTTTGTATTTTACTCTCTTCCATACTAATACCACACATTGCGTTCTGTCCTATAGAAAAAGGAAGCAAAACTGGAAAAGGTACTCAGTCAGCACTACACTGTGGTGCCAAAGCACAACTAAAGAAGTAACTATGAGGTTGCCAAAGCAGAGAGTGAGTATTAAGTTACTTTGCATTTGGTGTAAGTCTGTAGTCCTGCTCGTATTCACTTCAATAGGAACCCTGCAGTTTATTGCAACAAAAGTAAGATGTATTTTAGGGAGCAACCATAAAGAGGTAGGCAGGATTATCTAATGACATATACGTATTTTACTAAATGTGTTACTTGTCGAGCTAATTAGTTACCCTGTAAATGAAAAGGTCACCCCTGCATAATATTTGCATCTCATCTTTCTGAGTCAAATTTCCTGTGCATGGTAGGTGGAAAGAAATAAATTCTTCTGAAGTTGTGAACGGCAGACAGGAACACTTTGGCAGGCAGAGAAAAATGAGAAAAAAGCTGTTTAAAGCTGATCTGAAGCTAAGAACATGGAACACGTCCATCAGGAAGATACCAGTCCCATGGCCACCAGCTCCACATGTACAATTTATTTTGAATAGATCTGCTGCCACACAATACATTGAATATGTCAGTCACACCTTTTTGACTGCTTCTGCTGCCCTTTACTAATCCACATACGCAAGCTGAGAGCCAAGGCTCGTGAAACCACTCCACTGCACCAAGACTATATTTTTGACCCCAAACTGCCATTCTCTAGGGAAGATTTACCTGACATCCCACACTATTGTGTGCGCACTCCAGCTGTGTGCGCACTTCCCCCAATTTCCACAGCTGGAGGCACAATCCAGCACAGTGCAACTATTCCACACCTGCAGCTAACTAATTTTGCAGCTCTCGGAGTCTTCCACATCTACGGCTGCCTGGATCCCCTTTTCTTTCCCAACACCTTTGTCATTTACATATATCTGAAGTATGCAAACTTGACACAAAAACAAATGCTTGAAAGGTATTGACAAAGCCATTACAAAAAGGTTAAAGAAGAAGCAGCAGTAGCAGCTTTCTTGGGAAATATCAAACAGAAACAAAGAGAACATTTCAGTACGTGTAGCCATGGAAAAATTAACAGGGCAATCAGCAGATTAACCAGGAACTTCTCAATTTTTTTTCTTTTTTAATGAAACAGCAGGTTTCATGTTTCAGCCTGTAAATGTTGTATGCCAGGAGAGGATCTTCAGAGGCTCTTTGTCCTTGCTAAAGGGCTTTACTTAATGGGGTGTTACATGAAAAAGCATGTCTGTCTTTCAGGAAAATGTGCCCTGTAGGCTCACTGAAACAACGACAACAACTAGAGGAAAAGAAAATCGTGATATGAAATATGTCCTGGCTAATACAGGCTTAAATATATGTTAAGTCACTCCATCAGGACTGAAAGCTCTGGTGTAATAAATCTCCCTGCAACCTGTGCACACCACGTAGGTGGCAGGGGACCCTACGCCCCTTTAGCGAAAAGCCGCATCTTCCAGGCAGTACATCCCACTGTCAAAGGCTTAAGAACTGCTTGCAGAAGCTGCCCAAGCCACGTCTGAGCTTGCTCTCCAGCCAGGCTCCCATTGCAGGGCAGCCACAGCAGCACAGGGCTTGGAGTGCACCCCCCTGCCCATGGGCTGACCCTCTCCAACAATGGCAACTGGTACATAAGCTGGGAATTTAAAGCCACTCTAGGTATATCGCAAAGAGTTGTGCCATACTTCAAAAGACAGATGACTTGAAATATCTGAACTATGGCAGACTATTTCCTTTGGGAACCAGCATAAGAATTTTGCACCCCATTTTGCTGGCGTACAGATAAGACGAGGAAACAGATTGCTTAAAATACAATATAAAGAAAATTTAGCTAATGGCATGTATATTAAGACCCTTCATTCCCCAAATGTTTGAACCAAAGCTTTAAATTCAGATGTACTTAAAGAAGACTTCTTTTTTTTTTCTGGTGCATATATGAGCTTATGGCCAGAAAGCACTAGGAATCAGCTAGTTCATTATAAATGAAGTGAACGCATATCTGGATATAGGCCTTGGAGGAGATGCCCCCTACATCTTCCATCAGGCAGGATTTTCCTGAATCCAATATTTTAGGAGCTTTAAAAAACCCCACAATATGTACAATTGTGGAATTTCTGAAAAGGTTTTGGCATTTGGAAGGAAAACATTCTCTTTTGGCTTTAGCATTTTATGAGCAATGTGGAAATTCCCAGTGTTTACCTTGAGGGCCCAAGGACCTTTAAACTCAAAGTACCTTTGACGCCAAAGGTTCCATTTTGTACCTCTTCTACTGGGAAGAGGAATGTTCAGCTCTGTGCTGCACCACTTCCACCGCATCAGTCCTAACTGGCCTAGTCTTATGTTGCTTTTTGTCCTGCTTTTTAACATACAATTTGATGTAGAAAAAGAAAGCCTGAACAGTGATGCAGACATACTCTTAAAATAAATGATCCCTTAATCAAAATGGGATGACTAACAAGCATAAAATTATGGCACTAATACCACATATAATCGTTTATCTCACTGCAAAGAGGCATACATCATTTGCATTGTGTTCCAGTAGTGTTTTATACCCACTTTACCATAATCTAAATGAGCATGCACAGCACAGACAAATGGAGATTCTAGCCCATCTTATGCATTTGCCTGGAGAGCATGATGTTGTTTGTTGTGGGTGCTTTTAAAAATTGTGTTGCTATAAATAAACATGTTGTTAAAATGTAAAGACAATGCAGTAGGCAAGCACACTGCCTGATCATTTGTAATTATGAGATAAATTTTCCACAAAGAAGGGATTTTTTTAACTTATTTTTCTAGACAGCAATTTTAATAAAGTCTATTTGAAACTTATATGAGCTACGGACTAAGTTCACTGAAGACAATTTAAACCTGTGGATACATCAGCTCAGCCTGTGGGTATTGCCAACCACATTTACAGCTCAAAATAGATATTATTTCCTTTTACCCACTTCTCATTATCTGGGATTCACTTAAGAGTCCAAGCCAGTGACTCAGCTTTAAACAACCCTAAAAACTTATAAAAATGGCAGCCACTAAAGTATGTATTTCTTTCCTTGAAATTACTTCTGCACGAAGACTGTAACAAGCTTTCAATTCTCCATCTGCAGCATTCTTCCTATACCCCAAACCACCACAGCTGTGAAGTTCAATAATGCATAGTCCTTCGGGAGAGCAAGTATGGCTTCACATGACAACATTCGCAGGAGTTGATTCCCAGCTCCCATGTAGGATTTCACATCTTTTTCTGACCTTGCAGATCTGCAAGAAATTGGCACTTAAAACTCTGACATTTTTATGAGAGAGAAGTTGGTCTTCTACTTAATTTTAGAGAGCTTTATGTCTTTTTTTCCTCTTCACAGGGATAACTCACTCGGCACAACTGATCTTACAGTACCGAAGAGTGATGCTTTACAAGCAGAAAGATACACATGCTAAAATACATGGTAAAATTCTCTTGTATATTTTTAAAATCATTTATCTGTGACATATGTGGCATGAAGATGAAAATAGATATGGTCTAAAGGTTTTATTGTTATTTCACTTGGACCGACCTGCATTACTCGCTGTTTGATTCACCATTTGTGCAACATGCTTTTCTGATTCTGCCCGCAACCTAAAGATATCATCCAAAAACCAAAGGAGTACAAGCTTGACACGGATTAACCTCAAAATAAACTACAGCTACATTAAAGGACTGTCAAGTTCTACCCGAAGATTATTTGCTCAAAGAATGGGAACATGACAGAGATGCTAGGAGGATGAATGATCCTCACCAAAATAAAACAGATAGATAGATGGTTACTCTGCACAGCACATTAAAACCTTTAGAGCTCAGCACAGTATCGTCCATCTTTTGCCATCAATCTATCTTGTATGTATTCAGCACTTAGGAGAATAACTGTATTACATGTAGGTATACGGTATAAGTACATTTATATGTAGAAATTAGGTATTTTATTTTATTAACCTTGGCAAGCATTGCACAGATAGTTCATTATCTGTATGTCCAGCTCTTCTTATTGATTGACATTCAGCGTTCTGCTGCTGAGGGTGGGGTTAATTGCATTCCTCTACTACTTTAAGTTAAATGAAGCAGTCATGCTTTCCTAGCAGCATAGTATTAAAACCATTATTTTGTCTTTACACAGCCATATTTTTGCATTTGTTCCATTCATTTTTTTGCAAAATTAGCTCTTTCTAGTAACTCCCCTCTTGTATACCAAAGAGTCGTGTTCAGTTTGACCACTAGTTCTGTCTCATTTGTTTCATCTCTTCTTATAAAGCATTTCCCTTTAGCTTATATGATTTAATTTTTTCTCCTAAATTAATTCAAAATTCATTTCACCAGCCTGCCTTGTTCATCTCAGCGTAGCTTTTTAGAGTAATCTATTTTGTGCATGTCTACATATGACATAGTTTCAAGAGGCTTTTATGTCCAGGCAAAATAAGTCCTTTAGTTTACTTTTCTCTAGCTATTCAGAACTGTCCACACAGAAATCTTGCTCATTCATCAAGTTTGATCACCTGGTCTTTAAACAGCAGTGGTTGTTCTTTCCCTACTACACATTCCATAGACTTCTTACTCCAGTCTTCTCCCAAAAATATGGAAACACCATTGCCCTCTTTCTGTCTTTTGATGTTTCCCTAGCTGTTAACAAGATGTTAAAAAAAAAAAAAAAAAAAAAAAAAAAAAAATTTTAAAGGCTTTTTTTTC